>JAVSBV010048562.1:0-10988 GCA_033117975.1 Parotocinclus spilosoma
TGTTCTTTTTCTGAAATGCAGTGTTTCTTTTATGCCAGATGTAATGGGACACACACCTTCCAAAGAGTTCAACTTTTATCTCATCGGTCCACAGAATGTTTTCCCAAAAGGCTTGGAGATCATTAAGATGTGTTTTGGAAAAATTGAGACGAGCTTTAATGTTCTTTTTTCTTAGCAGGCCATTTTTGCCCAGTCTCTTTCTGATAGTGGAGGCATGAACTCTGAGGAAAGTGAAGCCTGTGACCTCTTGGATGAGTCGTCGCTGCACTCTTGTGGTAATTTTGGGCAGCCGGCCACACCTGGAAGGTTCACCACTGTTCCATGTCTTCACCATTTGTGGATAATGTCTCTCACTGTGGTTTGCTGGGTTTCCAAAGCTTTGGAAATGGCTTTATAACCCTTTCTAGACTGATAGATCTCAAATAATTTCTTTCTCAATTAAAATAAGGAAATAAGGAAGGGGACAAACACCTTTTTCACCACTGTATAGACAATCTAACACACATAACAGTGTGAGGTTCAGGAATTGTACTTGCCCCAGAACTGCTAGGGAAAGTGCAGAAAATTATTGCTTAATGGTTATTTGCATAATGGTTTGTCTTACAATATAGATGGTCACATAATCAGTCTCTCGGATCAGATCAGCAACACCCTTTTCAGGGTCCAGCTCAGGAATCCACGAAGCCGAGCATAAAGCGCCTGGTCTTGCTGGAGTATTGACAGCTGCAGTGGATTTAGGGTTCATTAAAAGGACAGTATTTTAGCTGGCCTGTCTTATATATCGGAGCATGACCTTCACTCTCTTCCTGAATGTATGCATGATCTCATCCACAAAGCACGGTAGATCTGCGTGCTGTCCATATTTTGCATTCCCTAGTGTCTTCTTCAATCCTCTCTGAGGCTGTTCAGATTCCTCTTGGCTTACCATGGATTTGTTTGTTAAGTTTTTATTTGAATCATTGTTGCTTGGAATTGCTTTTCTCCCTCACACCAGGGTTCATAATTCTGTATAGTACTCACAAAAAAGATGCAGATATGATTGTTTAAATGATGAGCTATTAAGTTGTGTGTATAGGTACACTGGCCTATGACAGTCTAATTATAAAATCGCATTAAATTTTACTTTACATTTTTCATATAACTGTAATTTTATATATTTACTCCCCATCTTTTTAAAAATCCACTTTGCAAAAAGTCTAAATGAAAAGCCCCGATACTGATACAGGTTAATTTATTTGGGTAGTTAACATACTTTTATGTTTCAAGGTTTCTCTGCTTCGTTTTTACTCCATCAGCTTTAAAGTCTTATGTTGGCCAATATTTAAATGGCCCATTTAAAACCTACATTTAAATATGATAACGGATTCGTCCTCAATGCTGCTTAGATGCAATAGTAATGCTTGTTTTGGTATCTTAAGAGGAAGGCTTCGGTCCATTTCATCATCCAGCTCAAAGCCTCATTGAACTGATAAATGACCCAGAAAAAAAATCCCATACAGCAGTTTGGCAGCTGTTCTCATTTGCATTCAGAGGCATTAATTAGCATGTGTGAGCAGTGGGGAGAGGGTGACCATGAGGTTCAGAGCATGGAGGTGATCAGCAGGGCACAGGGTGGAGGATACACCACCAATCCAGAACAATATTAGGGTGGGTGAGGTTGCAGGGAAATTCCAAATATGGCACAGGACGCAGCATTTTGGAGTCACTTCAAATATTCTTCTCAGTCTAGGTAAACACAAAAATTTGAGCAAAACAAGGTAAAAAATGTTTTACACTGCTTATCCTACTCTCCAGAGTTCACAGGGTGCAGGCAAGCATGACCCTGAACGGGGCGTTAAATCATCACAGAGTTGGGTAACAATTCTGCTCACAAAAATTAGGTGCTAATTTAAAATGAAATATCCCATAATAAAATATCCCCTCGTTTTTGTGAGCAGTGTAGTTGCCATTGCACGGAAAGGGTATGATCCACCTAAATAACCACTCCTCCCTCAGACACAGACTACACAGTTCCTGTGTGACACCTGGCCTGGCCCAAAAGACCAATATACAATCTATTCCAGAATTATTGCTGCCCTTGTAAAGACTGGTAAAAGCTTTTCTAAATGTCTTTGTGGTTGTCAATTTCAAAAGAGAAGGCCAGCAAATAATGCTTGATAAGATTGGAGACAACAGTGCAAGGGATCTGAGTCACTCCTCTATGCAGAATCTGCTTAGATCCTTCTGGCAGCTTGTACGCATTGCTAATGGGCACATAAAAGCTAGCAATCTACATAAACATTGGCAGTAGAATGGGTCATATTGTAGTGCGCAGAGATTTTCGGTCTTGCACTGTAATAGAGGCTGTCGCCATTCCTTCTAAGATTGCCCAGATGAAGCTGTCCAAGTCAGCTGTAAGTGTGTGTGAAATGGAATATAAGAGAAACAACAGCTTTGCCATCCCATTCTGGTCCCATGCATATTGTGTACAAAAAACACTGAAAGCAACAAAACCTTATTCAGGCATATATAAGCCTAAGATCATGATATCGTCTGTCAGCTGGAATAGTGTAAAGCACACCATCACTGAAGCGATGAAACATCTCGTGGTCTGACAGAAGAATCTGTGTTTGAGAGAGAGAGAGAGCGAGAGCGAGAGAGAGAGAGAGAGGAGTGCTGCCTACCATAATGTCAAAAGTCAAATTAACTTTCATAGCACTTTTTTACAGTGGAGTATTGTCTCAATGTCCAAAGCCGTAATTCAGCATAGGGCAGCAGTGGAAAGGGAAAAACAGGCTAAATGTTATAAGGTAAAAACCTTGGGAGCACCAAGAATGACACCCAACCTTCTTGGGCAGCCTAGATGTTATATTTAAGAAATAATTTAAATCATTTGTAAGTTTAAATAAACATAAGGTAAATATAAACATAAGCTAAAAGAGAGAGCATACATTATTTGAGATAAAACTAGAGAATATAAGAAAATATAAAACTATACAATATAACACAGTAGTATATAATAGATCAAATATTGGTTTGGATAACATAGAGAATATGCAGTCTTCCATGTGCATTATTTAGCCCAGTAAACAGAGTTATGATATTTTCCTGTGTCCTTAGTGGAAAGGTTTTGTAGGCATGGTATGTTCAGGCAACCGGAGAAGGAAAACAGAAGTTATTGCCCTCTGATGAGGTCTGAATATGAGGTCGGTACGAGGACTGGAACTGGACAAGTGAAGCGGAAACGAGTACCAGGAGAACATCTTAAGTGTGGTAGCTTGGTGGTTAAGGTTCTGGACTGTTTACCAGAAGGTTCAGGGTTCAGATCTCAACCAAGCTTCTACGGTTGGGTCATTGAGCAAAAGTGCACAATAGTTGTAATTGTTAATATTGCATCTGTTGTATGTTACTCGGGATAAAAATGTCTGCTAAATAAGAGAGATGTAAATAAGAGCTCGGAGAAGAAGCACAATCTGTAGTTAGGTGTTGCTAAGCACACACTGTCTATTGGCAAAGCGTGATTAGACGAAGAGAAGCATGACACTCCAGCAGCACCAACTATAGCAGCATAGCTACATTTACATTTACAGCATTTAGCAGACGCCCTTATCCAGAGCGACTTACAACTGATACAGTCTTACAATCCAAGCAATTGTGGGTTAAGGGCCTTGCTCAAGGACCCAACTGTGGCAGATGTGGGATTTGAACCCAGTACCTTAACCACTAGGCCACCACAGGCCCAGCTAGAAAGGTAATAAGCTAGGTAATAAGCTTTCTAGCTAGCTAGAAAGGGAATAAGTAAACAGCCCAGATGGATCACATGACACATCAGCAACCACCTCCTCAGCAATCAATAAACATGAGTGATCACATTTGAAAAATAAGAAAAAAGCAACTGAACATCCCAGGTTATACCAAAATAGCTTTAGATTTTATTCTTGGTCTGGCCAAGTTGATGCAATAGACATCGTAAGACAATTGTATACCGCTTAACTTAGGGGATACTTCAAAAGAAAATCTCCCATAATGAAATAGCCCCTAATTTTTGTGAGCATTGTGTGCTTTCTACATAATGGCTTTATCTTAAGGAAAGATACTTGTTATTTTAGCACGGCAACTGACCCAAAAAGAAAGACACAATAGTGAGTTTGGAAAAGAACCTCATAAAGCACCTCTGAGAAAAATGGAAGGCCAACATATGCTCTGGTGGCTGGATGCAAAAGCTCCAAAACCTCTAATGGAAAATACCCACAATCTTGGTAAGTAAGCGGTACAGCCGTTGCTTTTAAACCCATGATTCTCTGCCCTCATTAGCAGCTTAGGTCCGTCACAGGACGCAATGTGTTTTCGAGGCACCACGTTGATGTCAAAATATGGAATGAGACGGCCCTTTCATTTCAGAAACATGGCATTTCTCATTGAACATACCATCAGGTTAGTGTTGCCTGCTTCGTTGACATGTCGGTTACTCTTTCATCATGTGTTTCAGGGCTGCCAGTAGGCACAGACAACATTGACAACAGGTAGGCAGGCATGTAGAGCAAAAATTGGTATGGTGAAGTGCTCAAAAACCAAGACAAACCTCAAATTCTCTTTAGAAGACTGTTTGTGAGCATTGACACTAATAACCTTTAACCATGAGCGTAAAGAAATGAGAACCTTGCTTATTTTATGTCACCACCTTAAGATTCAACCAGTTATAACTAAAAAAGAATGTTGTGTCATTAAGCATTTCAGAGGGGACTGGATACAGGAGGGTCATGAATGCTCCATTCATGGGAACACAGTGATCCAGGGTGCAGATGGCACATGACACATTACTTTACAAATGCAGATTAGCCAATGGTGTGGAAATTAAAAAACAAGGCGCTATACAGACACAGTTGGTAATGTCTGAGAAGGTTGGTTAATCATCATGTGACCCACCACTACAACAGCAGCTTTATCGGTTGATCAACGCAGGGTCAAAGATGTCAGTGGGTAAGGCAATATTTGTTTGATCCTCCATGTGGTCGTGAATCATCAGCATTTTACTATTTGCTGACAAAATCTGCAAGTTGCATGATGTCACTCTCTGGCTTTAGGCCGCCCTCCTTTGGCAGGTTGTCATGAACATAGCAGGAGATACGTAGAACTGGGAAATGGGGCCGACTTAGGAGATCCTTTGTCCCGAGTGCCATCAGGCTCTAGAACTCTTCCCAGTGGGGCCAGTAGAGGGAAGAGGATAAATGAGGACTGAATTTCAGGTTAAATCAGAGGTTTATTTTTATCTGCACTGTATGTCTGTATTACATTTTACTGTACATCATGTAAATCTACTCTTCTGGTCATTTCAGACTCTTCACTTCACGTACGTTAATACTGTATAATACCGTGTAGATTGTTAGTTGTTTGTATTTACAAATTTATTTGCTCAGTGCAATGAGTAAGTAACTATTCTTTCCATGTATCTATAGCTTACTAATATATATATATATATTTATTTATCTTCTTTATTCATTATGTCTCTGTTTTGTCTTGATTGTGCTGTACTGTGAATACTGCTACTGGCTGCTAAATTTCCTCCAGGATCAATGGAGTATCGATCTATGTAAACTGCACATGCCAAATTGGTAAACGTAAAACCTAAATACACTTGCAAACCAAATGTATTCAATCCTATTCATATAGAGACATGCATGGGGAAAAAAAGGTTTTAATCAAATGATGCTCATTTTAAATGCAACTGTATGGTTAAATACCCAACTCGACAAATCCAGCCAATATTCAGAAACAAGTGGCTCTAGTATTGGCCCAGCATAAATGTGTCTGACTAGTATCAAAATAACCCAGGTGCCAAAGCTGGACTACCCAATGAGTGCATTTTTCTATTTATTAAATTAAATGTCAATCTAGAAATAAGTTCAAGAAAGATGGATTTTTACTCAGCAATCAGATTTCTCACAGCACATATAAAATTTGGTTTTGTCAGTCTGGGCATGCTGACAAGTGTAATCAACCGCTTATTCTAAAGACTTGGGGGTAATTTGGGCTCTTACAATTGACTGTGGGGCCTTTCCTGAGGAACCTGGCAACCCCGGAATTCAATGCCCACAGTTAAAGGCAGCTGAAAAGCTATGGAACACACTGTGAACTCTGAAAAGCTTTCTGTGTGGTTATTGACAGGTTTGAAATCTTGAAATCCGATTATTGAGTCATGTTAACCCCGGTTACTCAATGCATGTAAATAGATTCACTGAATACGAGAGCAAGGGTAAATAAAATAAATGAACAAACAATTAATAAAATAAATGGCTGTGATACTGATCAGTAGGTTGTGGTATTAAATCCCAGATCTGAAATTGTTGTACCCTTAAGATGTCTGAAAAGTATCATTTTTTTTAGGGCAAATGTGTTTTTAATTGTCATGGAAACCCAAAGAAGTTACAGCAAATTAAATCATAACATAGAGCACTCCAATTAATTTAATTTCAAATAATTGTATCAAATAACATGCTATTAGAAAATTTGAACATTCTACACCTTCTATTTTATTGGCCTTTTTGAAATCAGTAACATTATCCTCAAAAAAGAGCTTCACTAACAAAAGAATCACTGCCACATTTTAAGAAGTCGGCCGTTACTAAGCAACCATGTAAGATTTCTTACAAGAGGCATTTAAGAAAAAAAAAATCCTTCCCTAAAGTTAGAAATGGGAAATCATCATGCTTTTCAGAATGAATCATGACAGTTTCCTTATCCAATTAGATCATTTTGTGGCAGTGCACAAAGTTTCACACTGAAATGCAATATAAAGGGTTCCGTTTTATTTTTGGCTGGGATTGAGGCTTTGAATTGTAAGGTTTCCAATCACGACATCGTTATTTGACTTGAGAAGCAGAACCCTTATTAAATTTATGCTGTACAGGGATTTGGGTTTGGGATTTTTTTTTTTAAATATGTCTCTTGTACACACAAAAACATTCCTTTTGAAGGTTAGCTAAAAGAACAAAAGGTTACATTTCAATTAGAATAACAGGTATTTATAGTACTTTAAAAGCTACATTGCGACAATATTTGCTTTACACTCAACAACACTGCGCCGGACAGAGAACGGGTTGTGTGGGTCACGGCACGTTCTAAAGCTTTAGGTCAATAGGTACCTCTAAAGTTTTCCAGGGTGAGTGTGCACCCTGTGTTGAAAGTTATGTCCTGAACTTACAGTGTGGATAGAAAGTGAGTTAGAGCCAATGCACTCCGGTGCAGGGGCAATTCACTAGCCCACCACCTCTGTGCACACTACTGAGGGTGGAGGGAAATGGGCTCTGTAACTGCTTCCGTTTTATGTTGGTCTGAGGGTTTCCCAGCATGGAACTTTCTCCACTGGCTTGTTTTCTTTAAAGCTTGAAGCAGATAGGGTACAGCAGAACATGCCACAGTGATGCTGCCAATGTACATCCCTTTATGATTATCTGATGGCTAGTTCCGGCAGGGTAACATGCCATGTCACAAAACATGAGCTTTTTTTTCCTCATCAAAAAAAAGATTCTTAATTCTTCTGATGCCATACGGCAAAAGCTGTTTAGATGAGACCAAGAATAAACTTTCTGCATCACCCTATATCATACAATTAAAAGTTCATTTTTCATTTTACTGTTATTTTACAAGCTTCTGAAGCACACTAACATTAATGGAAGAGGCTGTGGAGTTTTTCACGTCTGGTTCAGCTTCATTACCTTTGCACTGGAGCATCAAGGATGATACAGCCAGCAAGAAATTAAGTCTAACTCACAGACATCCGTAACATTCTAATACACAAAGCTGACTAATCCCATGCTTACAGGTCCCCAGGTTTCCCCTACAATTCTTTAAAACCCCCCCCAAAAAAATCGAACCATCCAAAAAGTATAAACGGTGATTCTGTTTTTCCTCTTTATGTTACAGCAAAATTTTAAAATTTCCAAAAGCGGGTACAGCAGTTAGCAACGGTAAAGTTGATGAACATCATATACACACTACTGTCACCATCATAAACCACAGCAAAATGACATAGTATCACAAACTGGACATGGTTTGAGGTGAGACTAACTTCCTTCACGTGTTATTCACGATAGCCATGACTTTCAGTGCGAAAATAAAGACGCAAACACCAAACAGGTACAGGTTGATTGATTAAATTTTGGACAATGATGCTGCATAAATATTAGGGCTGTACTTAAGATTCCCCCCATTTTTGTTTGCTCTTATTTGACAGAAAACAGTCAATCAGTTATAATTTGTGTAATCGCAGCATTTCTCTTGAGGGAGAGATGCCAAGGTGGTGCGTTGACCAGAACAATACATTCTAATGCAAACTATTCATTAAACTTTTATAATTAACAGCATGTACAAGCTGTTATCCCTTGTGCAAGGAGGCGAAGCGTGTTTAAATGTATATGACAGAATCTGCAGTGACAGTAATTGGCAAATAAGACATTTTACAAAAACTTTAAAATACTCAAATTCTGTTTCCTATAGGCTGACATTGTTATTCATAGTATGAACAAAGGTTCCAGGACAAAAATAGTTACATGTTTAAGGCGGTAGTAACTTGCTAGTAGCTGGTAGTAAGTGCAGGTTCCTGCAGGTGGCGTTGCAAGAGGATGATTGGGCTATAAATAGCTGCAGTGTGTGTGACAGGATTCGTAGATTGAGAAAAGTTGGTGGAGTGCAGTCGATGTCTTGATCGATGTGTGAAAATTAGTCGCAAGGCATATTAATGATTGGAAAAAAGAAGTGATTGCGTTTGTGTGTACCAAAGTCTACAAGAAATTCTGATTTGTGGCTGCAAAATGAAACTGATGGACAGGGACCGCCGGCATGTTACATAGGTCCTTCTTATCCAATTTCTGGAAAGAACACTCAGCAAGGGACTGCATACCATGAACATGTGGAGCAGAGTGGCACACAAGAGGCCTTTGCTTACATCGGTGTCCAGTACAGTAAGCGAAAGGACTAAAGTTGGATTGTTCATGACTGAAAACGTGTCATCTGGTCAGATTATACTCGTTTCTGCCTGTATGCGAGTGATGCTAGGCATCGTGTTCAAAGACCTCAGGAATCTTTCAATGAGGACTCCGTGCAGGGTGTGGTTCAAGCTGGAGGAAGTTCTGTAATGTTCTAGGGGTGTTTTATTTACACAGAAATGGGTCCTTTCGTTGAGCTGGCAATAAACTTTAACCATAATGCCTACACTGAACTACTGGGCAACCAGGTTTGTCCTTACAGAGGAACCTAACATTTATATCCCTGTAATCTCACATTCCAAAAGCTACAAATGTGGCATGATGAGCATTCAAGTGCAGTCAGATCTTCACAGGCCTACAAAATCCTTACTAATGGATCCTCTTGTATGTCTGTGGGACTACCTGGAACAACGAGTTGACATTCAGAGTAAAAGTGTCACCTAGAAACATGTCCAGTCCATATCGAATTGAGTCACAGGTGTTATTCATGGAGATATTACACGCTAAGAAAAGTCCCAGAATTTACCCGGTTAACCAGTTTAACCTGCTAATGCATTTCTAACGCATGAACTTTAACAACCCTTAAGTACATTTATTTTACAACTTTAATCAAAACTTCTTGCATGATTTTTTTCAAGTGTCACCACTTTAAGATATTACACCAGAACACACACCACTTTCCTTCTTAGAAGCCTTTACTGGTGAAAAACTTACAATCGCTTGTTCTTGCAAATATGCCTGTGTAAAGCTGAAAACGAAGGATACAAAACCCAGGGATTTTCACTGCAGCCATGCGAGAAGTGGAGTACACAGCAATACGTGTGTTTCCACGTGATTTATGGATCATTAAGACAATCAGATCAGATTAGCAAGAAGGCAGAGTTACACTTATTAAGAATCAACTAAATCAGTCCACCTCAAAACCATCATTAATTCCTAACTTAGACAGCTCATGACAGCAAATGTTCAGGCTTACATATTAGTAATCATTAGACGTCAATGTACATCACCGAATCTGGATTAGACAAGAAAAAGCTTCAAAAATGCTTCGGCTGGGCTTATACATGGTACAAAAAAAACATGAGCAGGAATTGAAAGAACTAAGAACAACAGGGAGACAAAAATACACCTGTTCTACCCAAATTAATAGCACTCGATCTTAGAAGGAACAAAAGAAGGAAATACAGCAGATCGATTTTTAAACTACTACAATCTCAAATCAAGAGATTTTGGTCAACCTGATGCAGTTTCACCGATCCTAATCGCCACATGATCGTGTACGGATTGGCCTCCAATCACCCTAACGCAATCTAAAAAAATATGCCACAGTGTTGCACAAAAACACTCATTAGAAACGTTCTCCGTGTCAGAGCGAGGCGACTCTGTGGGAAAATACAAGCTCTATGTGAACGTGCTCACACAAACACGTCTAGTCTTTACAATGAGGTTGGGAGGCCATGACACGTTTCAGCATCGTTTACGTTCCATCAGGGAGTTTGTGGAAGAGCAGAGTCGCCCCCTTGTGGACCAGGTCGAACACAGCTAGTCGAATTGCTGCAGGCGAGTCTGTGACTCTACAATGCAGACTGCTGCTCACTGAATTTCATCCAGTCTCTATCGGGTAGAGCTCTACCTGCTTAGTCTCAGCTTTATAGAATTTTTCACCACAGGAATGGGGTTAGCCGGGAGGAGTGGGACATCCGACAGATCTGCACTGGCCATTTTCTGAAATCATAACGCAATAAATGGCAATGAATCATATGAGCAGAACTTTAAACTTCCACTATAATTTCAACTGCATAGATTTGCATTTAAATGTATCTGAATATAAAATAGCATATTACCACCACATACAAAACAAATATTCTCTATCCAGTACTTCCAATACATTGTATCAGGTTCACTACTAGCCTTATCTGCTTGGAACGGTAACAGGTCACTCGATTCGGGTTAATCGGACCACATCGGGACGCGATCGTTTTGGTCCTAATAACCGGCTGGTCCGATTAAACGAACATGCCCTAT
>JAVSBV010048583.1:0-10988 GCA_033117975.1 Parotocinclus spilosoma
AACTGTGCTTTTCTTTCAAAAATAAGGAAATTTCTAAGTGACCCCAAACTTTTGAACGGTAGTGTATATATAATTTTGTTTAGTTGTATTTTATCAGAGAAATGCACCGGGTGTAAATTAGTGGTTACAATTTGAATCAGTTCTTTTAAAGCACAACACTTCTGCGCAAGATTTACTATTTACCAGGTGAAACTATAAACACAATATTTTTATATGGCCTTTAAGCTCTATAAGTCTTTGTTTGGCCCAACTTTTTACAATTTTTACAGACACAATGTACTGTGACCAAAGGGCTTTATAAATCACTGAATGAAACCTTCTGCCTTTACCAAACAGTGTATACTCACATTACATGGGCATGGGCATTTAACGTGGTTTTATGTAATGTATGCTTTGTGTAACTGTATAAATAATAATTATTAAATGTGTTCTTTAATATGTTATTATTTAGTTATTGAGGCATTACCAAGTCTCCAGTGTGAGGCTGACCTATGTGGATTGAAAAGGAACTATAGATTTTGTTTCCTCAGCACTGCTGATATATGGCAATACAGGGCAGTCTGTCATTATTTTTATGTTTTTGAATGATTGTTTAATACTGCAGCAAATCAAATTTTATTTGTCACATACGTAGCAATACACAGTACAACTTGCAGTAAAATGCTTTGATCGATAATCTGCTCACACAAAGTCATTGAAAATAAAAATTTTAAATAACAAATTTAAGGTATTTTAAAAATAAAGTGCAAAAAAAGCAATGTGCAAAAATGCAAATGAAATAACAACGCTTCAATTATAAGATATAAACAAATGTACAAAATGTAAATAGTATTAAATTAAGAAATATAAATGTAAATAGAAAATGTAAAAAAAACAAAAAAAAAACTTAATTGTATAGTTAAAATTAAAAAGTAAATACACAACTGTGAAATATAAAATGCAAAACTATATCATCTGCATACAGAGAGAGGTAGAAAAATATGCAATGTGCGTAGATTGTATTGTCCATGGTGCAATTGCATATTGTTTTGATAATCACTTGTTTGAAGTCGCTGGGTCTTTCTCTCATCTCAAAGATTATTGAGGATATGAAATCTTACATCCCAGTTTATGCTCACACTGCTCTCTCTCTCTTTCCCTTTCCTTCTAAGCAGTGAGTGAGCAAAAGTTCACAGTTCAGTTCAGAGAGTCAGAGAGAGCGTTCAGATAATTACTTATGATTGAATGAAAGTAAAATTGATATTTGCATGCATCAAATTAGTAAGTGGATGAATGTCTCTTGTCTTTTTTGTGTGATTTGGAATGTAAGGTTTGTGAAAATAAATCACTAAAAGGTCAACACAGAACTTTAAAGGCAGAGTTGACATTTGTAAATGGAGTGCATTTGTGTAGGACTCTGCAGGTGGGATCAGGACAATGCATACTGAATAAAGCCAGTATAGAGTGGAATGAAATTTGGCAGGAACAAGTGCTCACAGGACTATGCAATTGGCTATTGTATAACCTAATGTTGAATTATGTTCTGACAGAAGGTTGAGTGCAGTACTGATATATCACCCAGGAGCCAATAAAAACAGCTTTGGACATGTGACATGAAAAAACGTTGACTAACCAGAGTTGTGTCAGAGTTATTGAGGCAATGTGTTTTTGTGTTTTTTCTTCAGCAAAAGATAAGGGGGAGAAGAAGCTGTTTGGCTTCTCTTTTGTTCCTTTAATGCAGGAAGATGGAAGGACTCTGCCTGATGGCACCCATGAGCTCATTGTCCACAAGGTACTACTGTTCAACTTCCATATTTATATTTAAGATTTCAAGAATGCCCAGATTGCCCCAGATTTGTACTATGCCGTTTGCAGTATGCTAATACCTTACTTATAACTACAGTTTGCCTGTTCTTTTGACTCTACAGCCCTAGCCGTATGAGAATACACTTACACGAAATCTCTAATTATTTTTCCCCAAACAGTTATTGCTCTCTGTGTTTTTCTCGCTCTTCCCCTGATACAATTATAGGAAGAATTTTGCCTACATTTAAAACAAACACAGAAATCCTGTAATTATGTTAGTTCCGAAAGTACATTTCTATTCATTTACAGTTATAACATGCATACAGTATATTTATACAGAAATTTAATTTGTTTCAATATAATTTGTTAATAACATCCATTCCTGCATTTCAGGCCTGCAAAATATTCCAAAATGTTGGGGTGAAGACAATTAGGAACTAAATAAGGAAGTGTCAATGCCCTTGGCAAAGGTCATTTGCACTTCTGTTATGGCAGAATTAATGCAGAAAAATGAATATGTTTGCTTTAAGATGTCATCTTTTCCAAGGATGTCTATGTTTTTTAACAAGACAATTATAAATTGCCAATTGTAAAAACATTACAAAGACATGGCTCTTCAAGAAGAGTGTATAGGTACTGAACTGGCCTGCCTGAAGTCCTGACATGTCTTTATCTTGAGCTAATCAATATTAGGCATGTACCAGACAGCATTAGTCGAAAGTCATGACACATTATTTTGGCTAAATAAGATATTTCCTAATGAAAAGGGACAATGGGTACTAGCTCAGCATTTTGCTTGTGATGGGAGGAAATAAAACATAACCTTACTATTACATAGTTAATTGTTATCACCGCATTGTTATTATTGCATATTAAATATGGAATCATTTAATCTATTTAAATACTCTTTCTGTTATATATTTAGTTATTTTATTAATACTGTGTAATCATTTAAATTCACACTTAGTGAGTGAGGAATAAATACTTAATATATGTGGAAATGTTTACCAGTCCAGTGAGACAGCTTTAGTGAAAATGTAGTAGTAAATGTCTAGAAAAGTTAAGTTAAAAAAAGCAAAAAAAAAAAAAAACTTTTGTCATGTTATAATTATTTAAGAGTTATCTTATAGTAAGAAGGCTGAATATAAATGTAGGACATTGTCATACATGAATCCTTGATCATTCATTGCAGTTAAGGACACATGAAACAACTCAGTTTAAATGAAAAATGATGTAAAGAAAGAAACAGAAAAAAAAACCTGAAAAATTCAGTTGGACTTTTAAACACATCCTCTTTCTGAATACGTAGTCTTCAAGTATCATGCACCATGTCAAAATTGTATTATGTAGAAACTGCAATGTGGTTTTGTATGTGTAAGCCTGAACTTTTCCTTGGAAATAAGTGGTTTGGTATGGCGATAATCTTGATGTGAAATAGGGAAGTTTGCAAAGCCTTGAACAAAAACCCATGCTGTGATTAACTATCTACTTTGCTACATAAAATGTGGTTGTATAGCTGTGTTCTAGTAGTTTGTGTTCCTTTTGGAAAAGCCATGCATAATTATGTACAGTTGTTTTTCTCCATGTTTATATTAATCAATTTCTATATTTTTTTACAGATTGCTTTACACCTGTGAAACTATCATTACTCAGTTGTTACTCAGCTATTGTTATACGTTTCTTATATTGCATTGAATGCCGTAATACTAGTCATATTTGATAATGTTAATATGTTCAGTATATTGCATTGGATGCCCAATGAATATCACTGTCCTCACTTAATTCTAACTTTTAATTAAAAGAATTCAATCCACCAACACAAAATAAAACAGCAAAAATGAAACATGAAGAAGAATTAATTTGCGCATCAGTTGATGGAACGTAGGAACACAATCTACATATGGTCCTGAGTATGTGTAAAACTGTTAGTTAATAATAAATAATTATTATTAATTATTAATTATAATTATTTTATAATACAGAATAAAATAAAAGTAAAGCAAGTTTTACTTTTTAAAATTACACATAACAAGCACCCAAATGCAGCCTGTTATTCAGAAATACTTCCAATAAGCCTAAACGCTCATACTGGAGAAAGACCGCACCAATAAGAGACACTGCTGGCTTAGGTTGGTTGGTGTGAGCAGTTTAAAGTTTTAATGCAGTCTATGCTACTGCAAAATAAAGCACGATGATCTAATGATGCATTTGCATATATAAATAAGAAAATTAAAAAAAAAAGATAATTCTGTCAATATACAATTGATCTGTTATACTAATGTTGGCTGGCAGATGTTTAGAGAGTGGCTTTATAGGTGCATCGGTAAGAAGGGCTAGAAGCATCACTTAATTTGTAATACATTTATGAGGTAAAGGTACGCAGAATGTGCCATGATCTGGTAGGTGGACATTACATAAGAATATTTTGGAATGAATAAACATCTGTGCTTGTAGTTCAACACCTAATAAGATAACCTTTGAAACAGAATATGTATATCAATTAAAACAACTTGCATGGTCTTAGTTGTCATTTCCAAAACTCGCTGTCCACGAGCTCTCCTTAATTATTATATCTAAAAAAACAGAGGTCTTGAATCCAGACAAATAAGACCAGCGGAATGCATGTGCTCCAAACATAAGAATTAGCCTAGTAGACCTTGTTCTGGCATGATCCGTCTCAAATTAGACACTGATTAGAAGATTTTAGGTTTGTTTATATATTCTACATGTAATTTGGTGTCAATTTTGCAGTGTGAGGAAAATGCAGTTCTTCAAGACAGTGCTCGCTACCTCAAACTACCCTTCTCCAAAAGCAATCTGCTGGGCAACAACCAAGCTGTGAAAGGCAGCAAGGAGTCATTCTGGATCACCTCATTCCTTTGCTCCACCAAACTCACACAGAACGGTATGTTTTTTAGATTTTTTTTTTTAAATTTTTAAAATTTTTTTTGCTATTGTTGATATTTCACCGATCACACGTAACATTATAACTCTTTGTATTTCTACAATGCAGTGAGTATTGTGTGTTATGATGTGTTATGTAACTCCTCAGTGTCACTGGTGGACTGAAAATGTTACATCTACTAAAAATGTTTAGCCACCAGTATCCTGTAGGAAATATTCTGTAGGCAATATTCTGTGAGCACCGAGGAAGGATTACAGGATAACTGTCCCAAACTGTACAACAACAGATGAGTTACACCTTTACATACAACCCCAGTTCTAATGAAGTTTGGACGTTGTGTAAAACATAAATTAAAACAGAATACGATGATTTGCAAATCCTATTAATTTGGTATGTCATTGAATATATACTACTATACTACAAAGACAAGATATTTATTGTTCCACCTACAAAGCTTCAACAGTTAGTGTCTTCACTAACGCTTATTGAGTGTTCTTAAAAGGAAAGGTGATATAATACAGTGGTAAACATTCCCTCACCACAAACTCTTTTGAAACATGTTGCAGGCATCAAAATCAAAATTGGTGAGTATTTACAAAGATACGTTTATCCGTTTGAACTTTAAATTTCTTGTCTTTTTAGTGTATTTAATTGAATATAGGGTAAAAAGGATTTGGAATTGTATTCTGTTATTTATTTATGTTTTACACCACGTCCCAACTTAATTGGAATTGGGGTTGTACCAAATAGGAATCATAGTCCAAATATGAGATCCCCTGAGTAGCAGTAAAATTATAAACTAATCATAAGAAAACATCTGCCATGAATATTATGGAAATTTGGACATGGCATAAACTCCATTTACAAACATGCAATAACATACTGTCACCTCTCGAAGGTAAAGAACTATTGTGAATGTCTCCAATAAAGTGCACAGTAAGTAAAAATTGTTTCAAAACACCAGCAGCACTGAGAATGATCCACCAACCAAATAATATCTGATCTGTGCTGTTTATGTGGGGGTCCTGAACTTTAGAGAAGAGAGTAAAGGGGAATAACAAAGTATGAGAAACAGATGGACTACAATCTATAATTAAATAAATAAAAAAAGAAGTTTATTAAAAAAGAAAAACTGAAATGCCAAAAAGTTCAATCTTCATCTAATCAGATCAGAGAATGTTATTTCTGGTCATCCCAAACTTCTTCCATTTAAGGATTATGGAGGCCACTGTGCTCTTAGGAACCTTGAGTGCTGCAGATTTCTTTTGTAACCATATCCAGATCTGTGCCTTTCCACAATTCTGTCTCTGAGCTCTTTGGGCAGTTCTTTTGACCTCATGTTTCTCATTTGCATTGATATGCACTGTGAGCTGTGAGATCTTATATAGACAGGTGTTTGCCTTTCCTAATCAACTCCAATCAATATAATTAAACACAGCTGGACCATCTCAAGAAGGATAAGAAGAAATGGACACTTGTGAGTGAAATATGAGTGTCACAGCAGAGGGTGAATACTTATGACCATGTGATATTTCATTTTTTCTTTTTTTTTTTAAATAAATTGACATAAAAATTCTATGTATGTTTTTTTTATCAAGATGGGATGCTGAGTGTACATTAATGAGAAATAAAATGGACTTTTTTGATTATAGCAAATTGCTGCAGTGAAACAAAGAGTGAACAAATTAAAGGGGTCTGAATACTTTCTGTTCCCACTGTATAGTCCCCTCTATGTGCCCCACAGGACCATTACAAACCATGTCCTATTTGTAAGGTGGGTCAGTCTCAGCACTGCAGCGACACTGACGTAGTGGTGGTGTTTTAGTGGTTGTTGTTCTGGTATGAGTGGATCAGACACAGCAGAGCTGCTAAAGTTTTAGACACCTCAGTGTCAATGCAGTGCTGAAAATGGTCCTTCAGCCACCGGCATCCTGTGAGCACTGATGAAGGATTAGAGGATGGCCAACAACGGATGAGCTACTGTCTCTGTACATCTACAAGTAGTTATGGATAATAATTTACTATTGATATATGTCACGACTAAAAATGTTTAAATAACAATTATATAATAATTAAACAAATATGATCGATATATACTACGTCAGAGCGTGATGACGATGGATGCAAGCGGCAAAATGAATTCAACAGCTATGAACATCCACAATAGGAAAAGAAGGAGACAAAATAGTTGATAAGAGAGTAAAGCCTATTCAGTGGTGTGGAAGTGCAGCGGGAACACATCAAATCTGTTCCATCATCTGAAAAAGTTCCACTCGATAGAACATTCTGAATGTATGAAGATGAAGTACCCTAAAAGTTTAAGCTGTTCCTAAATCATCACCACTACTGCCGACTGTATTAAGCAAAGAGAAACCAACGCAGCAAACACGCATGGGTGCATTCCAACAGTCCAAGCGTCATAATGTGGGCTTCAAAAAAATGAGCTCAGTTATCGACCCTACATACGAGCTTCCTGGCCACAGCTCCTTTTCACGCACAGCTATACCTAAGCTTTATTGCGTAATTAGGCAACGAGTGGAGGAGCAGCTGGAGTCAGCGTCATATTTTGCGACCACGACTGATCAAGCCAAACCTCTGAACCTTACATGAGCCTGGCAGTCCACTTTATTGAACTTGTCAGCTTATGCCCCAGACAGTCTATTTTCCTGAGGATCACACTGGTGAGGCAACTGTAGAATGGACTTACAGTTGCGCTTGCCTCCTGGGAGCTCCGTGAGGACCACCAGGTCTGTATCACCAGAGAAGGTGGTACGAATGTCATCAAAGCTGCTGAGCTGAACAAATGAATAAGACTACAGTGCTTCAGGCACTGACTGAACTCTGATATTGGTAAGCTATAGACAGTTAATATTATCAAGAAAACATATTTTAATTTGTAATATTTAACATTTTATATTAATCATAGTACGTGCAATGTATAATACAACCCCAATTCTTGTGAAGTCATGTAAAACATAAATAAAATAGAATACAATGATTAGCAAAATACTTTTCAACCTATTTTCAATATTTTTATTAACCTATTTTTATTAAGTACACTACAAAGACAATATTTTATTTAATGTTTGAACATATAAGCTTTATTGTTTTTTGTTTGCAAATATTTACTAATTTTGAATTTGATGCCTGCAACACGTTCCAAAGAAGTTGGTACGGGGGATGTTTACCACTGTGTTACATCACCTTTCCTTTAAACAACACACAGTACACGTTTGGGAACTGAGAAAACTAATTATTGAAGCTTCGCAGGTGGAATTCTTTCCCATTATTTCTTGATGTACAACTTCAGTTGCTCAACAATCCGGGGTCTCTGTTATCATATTTTGCACATCATAATGCTTTACACATTTTCAATGGGAGACAGGTCTGGACTGCAGGCAGGACAGTCTAGTACCTGCACTCTTTTACTATGAATCCATGCTTCTGTAACACATAGAATGCGGTTTGGCATTGTCCTGTTGAGATAAACAAGGACGTCCCTAAAAAAAGATATTGCTGGATGGCAGCATATATAGCTCCAAAACTTGCATGTACCTTTCAGTGTTAATGGTGCCTTAACAGATGTGCAAGTTACCCATGTCATGGGCACTTACACACCCCTATTTAACCAGAGATGCTGGCTTTTAAACTTTGAGCTGATAACAATCTAGACAGTCTGGACACAATGTCCAAGATTTTCAAAAATCAATTTGAAACATGAACTCGTCAAACCACAAGACACGTTTCCACTTTGCGTCATTCCATCTCAGATGAGCTCGGGCTCAGAGAAGCTGGCGGCGTTTCTGGGTGTTGTTGACATATGGCCTTTGCTTTGGATGGTTTGTTGAAGTGTTCCTGAGCCCATGTGGTAATATCCGTTAGAGAATTGTGGGTTTTAATGCAGTGGCGCTTGAGGGATCGAAGGTCATAGGCGTTCAATTTTGGCTTACTTGCATAGATTCTATGAATTTTTAAATGATATTATGGACTGTATTTTGAGCATTCCTCAACTTTAACAGTTTTTTTTCCCCCTGTCCCAACTTTTTTGGAATGTGTTAAAATATGTAGTTGTTAACGGTGAGATTTTATAGACTTTGCTAGAGGTGTGCAGGTACAGCCATCCATTTGCAGTATTCATATTGATATCGGATTTATATTGTATAGACCAAAATTAACAGTTATATTGTGATAAAATATTAGCCATATCACCCAGCCTTATCCACAAGCAATAGGACGATGTGTCTAATAAAATATTAATTGAATGAACGAAGTATTAAAAACTCCAGCAGTGTTTTACTGTAACTGCAGTGCTGAGAATCATCTACCACCCAAATAGTACCTTATGTGTGTTAGACCTGTTGAAGTTGTGATTACTTTAAAGCAGAGTAAAGAAAATTTTTAGATACAGTGTTCCCTCGCCACTTTGCGGTTCACCTTTTGCAGCCTCAGTGCATCACAGGTTTTCAAAAAATATTAATGGAAGAAATAAATCGCTGATTTTCGCTGTTTTCCGGGTTTTTGCGGAACTTTTACATTTAAAAAATCATAAAATTCATAAAAAATATATTTAAAATATTAACTTAAATACTAACAATAAAGGAATGTTATAAATGATTAAATATTACGATTTACAGTAAAAAGTTGTTGTATCTACTCAATGTGTAGGATATGACGTGCTGTAAGCTCGGTACGGACGGAGCATGTGTGATACAAGAGTGATGCATGGTGTGTTAAGTAAAGAGAATGTTCCATTACTTCAGCATGCTGCTTGAATATTCAACAGTAAAAAAATTTCAAAATCTACTTTGTATGTAGTTAGTATATGTTGATATTAATAATGGCCTCTAAGAAAAGTCATTTTGGAAGAGGACTCCCCTTCTAAGCATCAACCTCTCCATCACGTTCCAGTATGCCATTAGTTCATACCATGGAAGTTGCTGTTGACTTTCATTTCTACACTTCATTAGGGTTCATTTCATGTGCAATGATTTAAATGCTTTTTGTTGTTGTTATTTTTGGTGGGTGGCACTGTGGTGCAGCAGTTTATGGTTAACATTCATAATTATATGCGGATATAGGCATGAAAAACAAAGATATTGGGGATTGGGGGTTTCGAAACTTTCGGGGCTTCGATTAAGCCTATTTACATTACTTTTTATATAGACATTTTAATTCAGACTTGAAACTGATTGCAGTTCGATCGGCTTTCCAGATATACTGGTGATTGTATGTACCATCTAAATTCAGGCTTCAGAAGCTTGACCATGATTTGCAAAATAAAAATAAAAAAGTAAAATGAAATAAACAATGATAACAAATTAGATGATTACATGATTTACTTAATGTCATGCTTCTAAAAATGTCAATTGTAAAGGCTCCTTGTATTATAAAAATGGCATCAAGTCTAAGTCTGCTCTTGTAATCCAAGGTCTGTTCATGTAGATAATTTCTCATTTAACACAATTTTTTAGGGACCTCAGAAAAAAATACTGAGCTGGCAAAACATTTTTGCGCTGGTGTCCTGCAAATATTGCACCAATTTAACAACTAAGAAAATAGGCACAGCAACAAAAGACCTACTGAAACCTCTATAACTTATTTATGTCTTTGTGTCCACTAGCAGAAAAAAAAACATTTAGCAAAACTACACTGCAAAACTACAAATAAAATATCCCCTAATTTTTGTGAACAGTATAATTTCAATAGAACACCACAAAGTATACACATGCGCCCAACAAAATAAAACAATTAATCAAACAAACAATGTTCCAAGTTTGCAAAAAAACACCTTGACTTTACACACTGCTTTTGATACAGTGATACAGGGTATAGATTATTGTGTAGCAGTATAGCTGTCTTTGGAGAAAACAAGGATGTGAACACCGGCACCAATCTGTCTAAATTTGATCTAAATATCTAAATAATATATTTAGATATAAATAATATATCCAGAAAATTACATTGTATAAAATATATAAATTTGTTTGAATTTTACAGAAAGAAGAAAGTATTGGACCCCCTACCAAACATTAAGAGTTCTCAGTTCTACAGACCAGTTAGACGCTCGTAATCAACTCGTTACCTGCATTGAAGACAGCTGTCTTAAATTGTTACCTGTATAAAAGACACCTTTCCATAGATTCAATTAATCAGTCAGACTCTAAACTCTCCAACAAGGGCAAGACTTTCTAATGATGTCAATGTCACTGGCTGAAGTTTGTCAATGAACACCTGGATGATTCTGAGAGTGATTGGGAGAAGGTGCTGTGGTCAGATGAGACAAAAGTTGAGCTCTTTG
>JAVSBV010048594.1:0-10988 GCA_033117975.1 Parotocinclus spilosoma
AGTGTCCCTTAGTGTATGAATGTGTGAGTGCATGTGTGTGTGAGTGTGCCCTACGATGGATTGGCGCCCCATCTGGGCTTGTTCCTGCCCTTGAGCCCAGACTTGCTGGGTGGGCACCGACTGGCCCTCGACACCAAGTGGAATAAGCGGAAAAGATAATGAATGAATGGTGGGATGTCTGAGATTTGGTCTTTGTTCTGGCTTACATGGTTTGACTGTATTTGTGCGTATTCAATGGCAACACTTAAATTCGGTGCAGACATTAGCATGTTGTTTACTAAGCCGTGGTTAGAAAACCCAGACATGATGATGTGTAGCTGTCACTGTTCAATAGTAGTGTACTCATTCCCATCCTTACTGTATAATTTAAAAACGCCTACTTGTTTCTTGCTCAGAAAAGAATAACAAAATGTTATCATATTACTGTTGATCATAGTGATCATATTACTGTTGCCTCAAATCTTCAACAAGCGACAGATTTGATCCTTTTTAATGCAGCCCATTATTCGTTTTTCTTTTGGGGTCAGTGCAGGATTAGTGGTCCTGGAGCAGTAATTTTGCCGCATTGGGATGTTAGGCAGTGTCAGTGTCTAGCCTGTTTATTGTGACATGACTGCCGCTGCTGCTGATGCTTCTGCTCATCTTCACTTTCATATAAAAATAGCAAAAAGTGGGCTCAGGCTCAGCGTGGCTTTTATATAACAGCGCTGAAGGGCAAAACAGCATTCACCTCTCGCCTTGATTCTCCTGATGTAGGCCGAGCAGGGTAGCATGTTTGTACTGCAGATCCCGAGTGTGAACCAGCTTTAGGGTTTTTATTGTTTGTGTAAAAAAGCGTGTAGTTTTGCGTTAGGAATAAACAGAGTATTATTTGACTTTGACCACCTTTCCTGTTCTACCAGTGGTAAAACATGGTACAGTTACTTAACTATGCCATGTCCTAATGTTTAACTGAAGGGGACTTTTTTGGTATATTTTTTCCTGCCTGGACATGTTTGCACTGTTAAACAATCGCATTATCTTCTGTGATACAGGTTGTTAACTGAAATTGTCATTGATCGGACATTACCATAGTCACATGGTCTATTCAAGCTACTCTAATGTAAATTCATAGTATATTTTCAGAGTCAAACATGGAAGATCAGCCTGATGAAACACCAGTTTCTATAGTTAGAAGTTAAAAGAGTTAAGTTAATATACAGGTTGTGGAGGCATATACAAAGTTGTACTACTTACAATGGGTTGGGTACATACACTTATGAACACCATTTGCAGCTTGTTGCAGTTGTGTTTTTGATGGCTCATGCTGATATGGAGAGAGCAGAGTGACCAATGGCTGAAACATCATGTCGAACTTGTGAGACACACAATTGCTGAACTTAAAGAAACACAATTAAGCTATAAATTCACTGTTTGCACTTTTCTTGAATAAATGATAAAAAAGTAAATACGGGCAGCACGGTGCCTTGGTGGGTAGCATCGCTGCCTCACAGCAAGAAGGTCCCGGGTTCAATCCCAGGGTGGAGCTTGGATAGTTTATGTGTGGAGTTTGCATATACTCCCCGTGTCTGCGTTTCCTCACACAGTCCAAAGATGTGTGTTAGGTTAATTGGTGTCTCTATAAGTGGCCCTTAGTGTGTGACTGTGTGCTCCCTACGATGGATTGGCTCCCACTTTAGGTTGTCTCGTCATAAATTAAGTGGATGATGATAATGGATGGATGGATTAATAACTGTATATGTTTTATCCCACAACATTTATCAATGATATAAAAAAAAATTGTTACTGCTTGCAAAACTGAAACTGTTAGAGTAGTGCACATGGTAGCTGCATCGTTTAATAATTGGCCCCATTTTGACTGTTTTCAATGTTGTAAATCGCTTTGTTTTTTTTGTCACTCAGTAGCCTCAGTTTATGAGTTCTCTGCAATTTCTCCACCGTTTTCAGGCATGACTGATGCCGATTATCTCAAAATGGCATCGGCAGCCTATAATCAGTCTAATCCTCCTGTAAACACAGTTTACTAAGTTTCTAACAGTCTCTGTTGACGAGTACACAATGACCGAACACTCCTTCCTCTGCTCATGGATCCGGAGCATTGATTTGCTTTTTATGGCTGCAACAACTGGAGTTAAAAGACAGATTTTTATTTCCTTTTATAGTTTATTCTGATTGTTTAGACCTCAGTCGTTAAAGCGAATGGATGTTGGTCAGACGGCTCATACCTGTATATAAAACCTTTAGAAATGTGTACTCTGCAAATTCCTGACTAATACTAATGCTCCACATCCTAACTAATAGGATATAATTGTTTTATCCTCGACTGCTTGCCTAATATCAGGGTGTTATTTACCCATTCCAGCTGTAGATGTGAATTTGCTGAATGTTTTTGTTTGTTTATTTGAAAATTGCAAAGACATGTCCGCAAATGCAGTGCAAGTCCTGTATCAGTTCAACAATCAAAAAAAAATCATCAGCTTATGTTTGTGTAACTATATATAAGGGATTTTGCTCATCCTCTCTGTGAAATTCCAGTACTTTTGCATGACTGTCACAAATTACATACAATTTCCGATAAATCTTTAATTTTTTTATTATTATTATTTTTTTTTTAATGTGTGAACACATTGTCAGTGAATGACAATAACAGATTCTGACTTGTCTGTGAAGCTTAATAGGTGTATTTATTATTTGAGTTCTGTGATATGGTTTGTTATAATGCTGGAAGTGGATGGAAGCCATCAGAAGGTGGTACACTGTGATTAGAAAGGGTTAATCAGGTAGGCTGTGGGGTTTAAATGATAATCAGTTGGTGTTAAGGGTCCCAGAGTATGCCAAGATAATACACACCATTACACCACAGCAGCCTGAACCGTTTATGCAAGGCAACGTTTATTAATGTTCTTCTGAACTGTAACCTCAGTTTCCTGTTTTTAGCTGACAGGTGTCTTCTGCCTTTGTAGCCTATCTGGTTCAAGGTTAGACATGTGTGTCCGGAGATGCACTTCTGCACATTCATGTTGTAACAAGTGTTTTTTTGAGTGACTGTTTCCTTTCTATTAGCATGACCCAGTCTGGCCATTCTCCTATGACGTCTGGCCTCATCAATTAATTTTTGTCCAGAGGACTGCACTCATATTTTCTCTTTTTCGGACAATTCTCTCTGTAAACCCTAGAGATGGCGCCGTGAGTGAATGATACCAATTTCACTTGCATCACATTTCTTCTCCATTCTGATGCTTAGTTTGAACTTCAGCAGGTCATATTGACCATGTCTACATGCCTGAGTGTGAGTGTGTAAAGCAAAACTGTATGGCAGTCACTGTGCTGGTCTGTAGTTGAGAAGCAGGAGCTCAGTCCTCTGTAAAACTTCTCTGCTCATCAGTCAAATCAGGTTCCTACACAGGGTTGCTGGGCTTAATGTCGGTAACAGAGTGAGAAATATATATGGATGAAATAATTTTAATCCACGGAGGCCTCAGGGTAGAGCTGCTGCTCCGTCAGATTGAGAGAAGACAGCTGTTCCAAGCACACCACTATGGACAGAGAACTCAGGGCAGACCCTAATTGTATTCGTGTTTTCCATCATAATCAAGCTGTAACACTTTATGAGTACGCACCAAAACCAGGCCCTGTAATTTCCAGGCATTTTAGAGGCTTTCCAAGACTCTGGGCATTTACTTACAGAAAGCTTTGAATGGCTTTGGAAAGCCTTGTGAACACTAAAGCATCCTGATTGACAGTACACTTGGTGTGCAATTACTGAAAATGTGCTGTATCATTTAGTCTTAAGACAACATGTTCTCAGCTGAACTCCTGCTTTGCTGAAATGACCTGGCTGTTTGTACATATATGTGGTTAATTTAATACTATAAAATATATACATTATAAAAATAACCACAATAATGTAGATTCTTAATCCAGCTGGTTGAGAAATAAAATGGCATTACCCATAGCATCAGAAAAGAGTTTTGCTTTTTCTCTACAGGCTTCATCTAAACTTTAGGGTTCGGGATTGGGCGGTTGGGGGCACACTGCTCATACTACCCAACCAAATAAGTCATATGAATAGTGTTTAATGTTAAATAAAGGATATTAGGATGCAAACATATAAAAAAATCTTTAAAATATGTCTTCAATATGGCAACTGTTGTACTGTGAATGTGAATATGAATATTTTATTTACTATGAGTATATTTTAAAGGTAAATTCTATTCTCACATTGATGTAGATGATGTGTTCAGTTTACAGCGCGTTTAAATGTTTGGGTACTGAAGCTAGTAACGTTGTCAAATACATCGATACTGAATGTGAAATTACATTGGCTTCGAAGCAGCCGGAGGACATGAACAAGCTGAACAAAATTTGTTCTGTTGCTGTAATACATAAACTCGTCCTCCGTTTATGCCCAGGCAAAACGGAACTGTTAACAAATACAAAAATGGGTTGGTTTTGTTGGTTATTGGTTGTATTGGGTAAAACACAATAAACCAAACTCAAAGACTTGTTTAGGAACATAAGCCCAGGGAATATAGTAAACTTATAAAACATCAATATAAAACACCTGTTGTGGTTCTGTCACATTCCGAACCAGTAAGATTTAAACTTAATAGCAAAATTGTGCTGGCTTGGCTTAAAACCAAAACGCACAAAAAGGTACGATCCACTCCACTTCAGTATCGCTCTATATACAATCACTACAAACTTAATTATTACAATTAACATCTAACCCACCCTAAGAGGATGGGTCTGTATTTGAGTCTTATTGCTCCCAAGGTTTCTTACTTAGAATGTTTAGGGAGTTTTTCCTTTCCACTTTTGCCCTAGGCTTGCTCAGTTTAGGATTGGCCTTATAAGATATAAAAAAGTAAAGCCTGAGACAATGCACAAAGTGCTATGGAAATAAATCTGACTTGACTTGACAATAACCTAAATTTTAATGGATATTGTTTTTGTTTTAGTATTCTATGTAAAGTGCAAAAACATTAACTCTCTGTACTTAGATTTTTTGAAACTACTTTTAATCAACTAGAAATTGTAAAAACTATTGTATATAAAACTCTTGATAGTTTAGGATTATTTTCATTGGTAAAATCAAGCTCAGACACCAGTGCAAGTCAATCCCATCTAAACCTTTAACAGTCTCACTTATAGCTCTCTCTCCATGGCAAACAGGAGAAAACACATCACACTGATAAAAGCATGAAGGAGCTGTGAGAAGGAATTATCGGGGGGAGACATTTTACCCCTTTTAAACTTTAAGGAGGGGGAGCACCGGGGAGGGGGGGTTGTTACTGACATCTGTAGTCCCATTTTTTTAAGTTCAAAATTACATTGCACCTTAATCACATTTGTACTTTTAAACACAATACAAAAAGATTCACAACCAGTTAATAGTTAAATCCTGTTCTGTCCTGTGATCTTTAGCTTTGTTTATTGTGTAGGTTAATTAAATTGACTTTGTCTGAAGTCTTAGCATCTCTGGAAAATATAGACTGGAATATTGTCAGCTTGTTGTGTGGTTGCCAGTTCAATTATACAAATGAGGAGCTTGGGATTTACAAAATCTGCCAGGTAAGGTTTTGCAGTTTTTATATATGCTTTCCAATAATTACATTAATAAGCGTATGCTTAATTATGCTACTGTGCTGAAATCGATGTACTGGGAGAGATCATGAGGCGGAGGAGAGACATTTAAATTGAGATCATTTAGCAGATGTCCCTATACAGATCAACTTGCATCTGAGCAGAGCTGGAGGATAAGGGCTGTTGTTTAAGAGCTCGGCATCTTGGTAGAGCCAACATTGAAACTCAACTCTCAATTTCTTGATGAATAGAGCCTTTATTATTTCAATTGTTCAAAAATTGTTTAAGGAACATATCAACCAGGTCATCCATATTCTCAACTCTCCTCAACTCTCAGTGCAGTTGATAATCTATGGGATGTGCTGGACAAACAAGTCCAATCCATTCAGGACCCACCTTTCATTGTATAGGACTCATTTGTAAATGTGAATAAATGAGTAGAAGGTCTTACTGGTGTGTTTTTTTTGAGATGTCAGTTGTTCCCAATTCCCAAAGTGCCATTTTTAATTTCAAAATGTACACCACTCGCAAAATTTATGGGATATTTCTTTATCTTATATTTAATTTTGTAATAGTATACTTGTACACTGGCAGCAAGGTAAACAATATACCTTTTGCACTTCAGCTACAAAAAAAAACAAATAACAACAACAGATGGTGAATTACAGGGTTTATTGATCCTACATGCAGCAGAAGACTTGCAACACAAATTTAAGCCATCAAAACGAAATTTGCACTGCTTACGTCACTTAAGAGTCAAACAGTGTTCCTCTTGGTGGTACGAATGCAAACCAATAAAGGTCCTGAAAGAGCTCGACAGCAAGTAATTACTCCCACATTCCTCCTTAAAATTGTTGTGCAATTTGCAAGTACTACAGTTCTACTGTTCTTGTGGTGCAAACACCCAATAAAGTGGGCACTATTTAAGCTGAATTGTTGTGGCCCAGCGGTTGAATTTTAAAGTGGACTCTGTGCCAGAAGGTCCAGGGTTCGAATATATCTGTTATTATGAATGGTGGTTTTATGTAAGGAATATTCATTAGGAACATGCTCCTACAGGCACGACCAGTACAGGTAGGGGTACTTCAGCACACACCCAGGTGGTGATATTAAAGAGGAACAAGCATAGTAGTGAGACATCGACCCACCCAATGTGCAAATAACAAACAAGGAGATTCAATAGGTAGCCATTTATTTTTAATTAAAATAATTAATTAAGAAATTAATAACTAGACTCCTGCACTATTTGACCATTTTCCAGATGGGGTTACATTTGGATAGTGGGATAGTTACATTTGTGTTTACGGTACTGGACTATGGACTGGAAGTTGCAGGGTTCAAGTCTGACCTCTGCCAATCTAAAAATGTTGGGTTCTTGAGCAATACCCTTAACCCAAAATTGCTTAGATTGTAACCGTTGTATGTCTTTCTGGATAAGGGTGTCTGCTGTTGCCAAATGTTGATGTAGATGTGGGACTGTTGTGGCCTACAATTAAAGTTCTTGGTTTAAAACCCACCTCTGCCAGGTTGCCACCTTTGGGTCCTTGAGCAAGGCTCTTAACCAAGGCTCTTAAAATTGCTTGGAAGACTGTATCAATTGTATGTTGGTCTGGATAAGACTGTCTGCTAAATTACATGCAGTGGGTATGAAAAGTCTTTGTTTTATTGCAGCCATTTGCTAAAATAAAAATCTAATCATTTTATTTATAATTAATGTACACTCAGCATCTTGACAGAAAAAAACAGATGTATTTGTAATTTTTTGTAAATTAATTTAAAAAGAAAAAGTGAAATATCACATGGTCATAAGTATTTAGACCCTTTGCTGTGACACTCCTATTTAACTCACAGGCTGTCACATTTCTTCTTATCCTTCTTGAGATGGTTTTACCCTTTCATTGGAGTCCAGCTTGTTTAATTGAACTGATTGGACTTCATTAGGAAAGGCACACACAAGTCTATATAAGATCTCACAGCTCACAGTGCATGTCAATGCAAATGAGAATCATGAAGTCAAAGGAACTGCCCAAGGATCTCAGACAGAATTGTGGCACAGATCTGGTCAAGATTACAAAAAAATTCTCCAGCACTCAAGGTTCCTAAGAGCACAGTGGCCTCCATAATCCTTAAATGAAAGACGACCAGAACTCTTACTAGACCTGGCCGTCCAGCCAAACTGAGCAATCGTGGGAGAAGAGTCTTGGTGAGAGAGATAACGAAGAACCCAAAGATCACTATGGCTGAGCTCCAGAGATGCAGTAGGGAGATGGGCGAAAGTTCCACAAAGTCAATTATCCCTGCAGCTCTCCACCAATCGGGACTTTATGGCAGAGGAAGCCTCTCCTCAGTGCAAGACAAATGAAAACCTGTGTAGAGTTTGCCAAAAAGACTCCCAGAAAATGAGAAATAAGATTCTCTGGTCTGATGAGGCATACATTGAACATTTTTGAGTTAATTGTAAGCGGTATGTGTGGAGAAACCAGGCACTGCTCATCATGTGCTCTATACAATCCCAACAGTGAAACATGGTGGTGGCAGCATCATGCTACAGGGGTGTTTTTCAGCTACAGAGATAGGTCGACAGGTTTCAATTGAAGGAAAGATGAATGTGGCCAAGTACAGACATATCCTGGAAGAAAACCTCTACCAGAGTGCTCGGGACCTCAGACTGGGTCGAAGGTTCGCCTTCCAACGAGACAATGACCCTAAGCACACAGCTAAAATAACAAAGGAACCTTGACCTTAACCCAATTGAGCATCTCTGGAGAGACCTGAAAATGGATGAAAATGCAACTGAAGAGGATCTGCAAGGAATAATGGCAGATAATCCCCAAATCTAGGCATGAAAAACTTGTTGCATCATTCCTAAGAAGACTCATGACTGTACTAGCTCAAAGGGTGCTTCTACTAAATACTGAGCAAAGGCTCCGAATACTTATGACCATGTGATATTTTAGTTTTTCTTTTTTAATACATTTGCAAACATTTCTGCATGTCTGTTTTTATCTGTCAAGATGGGAATGATAAGTGTACATTAATGAGAAATAAAAAAACATTTGATTTTAGCAAATGGCTGCAACGAAACACAGGGTGATAAATTTAAAGGGGTCTAAATACATTCTGTACCCACTCTAAATGTATATGTAGATGCTTAAAACAAGTTTTATCCATCTGTTTAGCCCCTCTTGTTGCTTGATTTACTTATCCTCCATCAACCTGTCTGGGGACTGCCAGCACCTATCATGTAGCTCAGAAAAACAGTGAGGCTCTATTCTGGATCTGCCTCTTCTTGTCGCTGTGAGTGGTGACAGACTGACTCTATTACTCATACTTTGGCACCTGAGCCAGAAACCTGCCACTCACAGTACCACTTGCCCTCCCTTACTCAGGACTCTGCCACCTTCAGTGAAAGAGATAAGAAAAGCTGGAGGATTAGGAGCAGATAGAGAGGAGGATAAAATGTCTGCTAAAATGAATCGGTGCTCAATGTGGAGGGAGAGGAAGATTGAAACGGGGTCATTTGAGATATAGAAACTTGGACATGCTTTAAGACAGGCATCCACATCTAGCTTCAGCAAAACCCCTGAGCAAGACCCATAAGCCATAAGTGCTTGTTTTGTATAATGTGAGATTGTAACCCTTGTACTAAACAGCTGTCAAGATATTGTGATGATGTGGAATTATTGGCAACTGAGATAGGAACTGGTAATGTGTGGTTAATTTAATCTCGCACTACAGGTGAAACTCTGTGAATTTCACTGAAGTATGTTTTGAGAAAACACCAAAACAAATTCCCGATTGTTGATTTCACACCTGCAAATAATACTTTTTGAAATGTTCTTTCGCCAGCACAGCAGCACTACATCGTCTCCCATACAGTTATAGGTATTCAAGTATATTATTCTGTTCTGTGATGGTCAGGACCCATCTATTTGAGAGCTGGACCATTCTCAGTGCTGCAATAACACTGATGTGGTGGTGTTTTAGTGTGTGTTGAACTGGTATTAGTAGATCAGACACAGCAATGCTGCTGGAGTTGTTGCTGCTTGTGACTGCTGAACTGAGCCACAAGTCCAGCCACCTGCATCCTGTGAGCACTAATTAGAGGATGACTTACACAAACTGTGTAACAAGACATGAGCTACTGCTTTGACTTTACATCTACAAGGTGGAGCAACATGGTAGATAGGTCTAATAGACTGCACAGTGAGTGAACACAGTGTTTATAAACTCCAGCAGCACTGCTGTGTCTGAATTACAACACACACTAACACCACCACCACCACATCAGTCACTGCAGTATAAGAATGATCCATCTTCCAAATAGTACCTGATCTGTGGGGGTCTAAAACAGGATTCTTATGGTAAAACAATCTTTTTATGAGTTTCCTATTTTAAACTGTTTTTCTTTTATCCTTTTTCTTCTTGAAACGCTGATTTGTGAACTAGACTCCAGCTTGACTCATTATTGTCGAAGTTCTTAGCACCACTGTTTTTCACTGCTCTGCCTTGAAAGAAGATTAAGGTAACAGATGGCACAATACATCCTCGGAAATAGGGCTGTGAATCCATAGCACGTACATGATTAGAAATCTTGTATTCTTTGCCTGAAGCCATGTCGGTGATGCAGTATGACTGGGTTATTTGAAGGTGCTTTGTACCACTTTGGTTTCAGTCCATCCTGACGCAGTGCTCAGAGCAGAACTATATGGCAGTGAAGATAAGCTGAAGTAGGTGAGACGCAGTGAGGGGAAAAAAGGGGAAGTTTTAGCGTCGGCGTAATTGGAACAGCAGATGCAGGCTTTGTGCCCGTGTGCATCAGCATAATCCTGAAGATGCTCCCTCGGGATTGGATGCTGCCCCTTGATGACGTAACCAAGAGACTGCAGCCCAGAAGTTTCCATCAGTTCAGCTCTGTCATACTGAATGATTTAATAAGCATGAGTTTAAAGAAAATCGGTAACTGCCGTGCGTACATCTGTTAAGTAGTTTAATCTGGGGGTGGATTGGTGGCGCTCTTGTTAGCATTAGCACGTAGATGTTTACTGTTTCAGCATGTGGGACGAATGTGACTCATCACTTCTGGGGTGCACCAACCAATCAGACCGGAGTGGTTTCACTGCAGGTTAGCAGAAGATGTGTGGGATAAGTGGAACAATAACTAGCATGTTTCACACCTTTCATCAAGGTCATTTGTGGGGGAGAGACCATGGACGGGATGCATATGCACAGGCTTCACCCTGGTTTTAATTTTCATCAAAACAAAGAGTAAAAAATTTAAAAGGGTCTGAATACTTTCCGTACCCACTGTATACAGTGCATCCAGAAAGTATTCACAGCGCTTCACTTTTTCCACATTTTGTTATGTTACAGCCTTATTCCAAATTGTATTAAATTAATCT
>JAVSBV010048605.1:0-10988 GCA_033117975.1 Parotocinclus spilosoma
ATACATACATACATACATATACACATATATATATATATACATATATATATATATACATACATACATACATACATACATACATATACACATATATATATATATATACATACATACATACATATATATATATATACACATATATATATATATATATATATATATACATACATACATACATATATATATATACACATATATATATATATATATATATACATATATACATATATATACACACACACACACACATATATATATTTGTTTTTCTACCAAACTGCAAACTGAGATTAAACAATGTGCAATTTGGGCACAATCTCGGTCTGTACTTCACTCAGTACTTCACATCTGTTACAGCAATACAGCATTTTTACAGAGCAAAGCAACACTGCATACAATATATAAGCCTGAATAACACAGATCATGAATGCGGAATTAAATTACCTGCATTTTGCACTTGAGGCTGCATTACACATAGCTCAATAGATCTATGTGCAGGCGACACCTGAGTAAAGCAAGTCTTTAAGGGAAGGTTTTCCCACCAAAAATCACCAGCTGAAGCACTGAAGCCAGTTCTGGATTTTTAGGGATCTGTTTAAAGACAGATACTGCTACCATTGGATAAGATAACGAAAATAATAACAGAATCCAGAATAATCCAGAAAATAATAAAAGTAAAACCTAGGAACCGCAAACTGTTTAATTCTCAAAAATCATTAACGTCACACTGAATTTCTCCACTTAGGATTGCCAGTGGGTGATGGCTAGAAAAAAGGGACGATACAACAAATCTTAATCAGTAAAAACTTGTTGATAAATAAAAAGAAAGCTGTTTAGGCACTGACAGAAGAAAAGAAAGTGGCAAACGGTGAATGATACTTAAACAGGAACCTTAGCGAATAGTTCTTTCCATTTTCTCTTATCATTGTGGTTTATGATCTTACAGACTGTCGGTTAGCCAAGACCACACAATGAGGGGACAAGGTTTTCAGAGACTTAGAAAGGGTTTTGAAGAGCATATTAAAAGCAGTGTTAGTAGAAAGTGCTGAGGTTAAAGAGAAGTTTGAAAATTGCAGTCAAGGAAAACAAAGAATTAGAAGGAATGTACATGGTAAGGGAAAATATCTCACATTTTAAATCAAAATTCAACTGTAATGTGAATAAGAATTAACCCAAGGTTGGACAAGGCAGAGGTCTTGGTGAAGATGATACTGAGGGTGCTGCCTACAATCTTGAGTCGGTGGTGATTGAGTGTGAGTGAAGTTGAAAGAGCTTAGCTAGTGGACAGCCACAGACATGATGCCACCAGTACGGAGGTTTAGGTCACCCAGTAGAACCAGAATTGAGCAAAGAAGAAAATAAAACGCTCTCAAACTTTCCTCCTTTAAAATGATCATTTTGAAATATTCCTTATTTTTTGTGACCAGTACAGTATGGGGAAATATGAACGCTGAAGAAGACAGCAGGTGGCGATGTGCTTTCCAAAAAAAGACATATGAACTAGTAGCTAGGCAGCAAAAAAGTGAGCTTTGTGTAGAGATGTTACAGTTCCAGAGACCGCCAGCTAAAAGCAGTACGACAGCAGCAGATCTAAGTGGAAGGACATGATGGATAAGGTCATGCCTATGCAAAGAGTGACAGCTGTAATAGGAGAAACAAGTCTTTAGTTGATGGAGTAGTGCAGAAATAAGTGCTGAACTGTCTTTTCTAGTTGCACTTAATTGCTGTAGTTCCTCAGGGTACGGTACAGAAAGTGACCGCTATCCTCCAGAAAGGTTTTATAATGGTACCAAGCAAATATTTTTTAGAAATAATGTAAATTGAATTATTCAGTTCTAGATGCCAAAAAAATCCACAGTATTTCACAAATCCATATGTCTAATGCATAACAACTAACTTACTAGGTAAAAACAAGCTAACCCAAGCTCAGAAGAGGTATGGAGTACTGCAAACCCACCCTGAGCTTTGCCAGTCTGTCACCTCAGTTCTAGCCAAGGAAAGGAGAGGGGGGGAAAAAAAAAAAAAAAAAAAAAAAAAAAAACCTTATTAATCAATGGAGAAAGAAAACCAGTTAAACCCAATTTACTCAGATATGGGATCAATGTGATTATTATTTGGATTTTGAATCATTTTTTGCTCAAACAATTGAAGATCAGTGGAAAAATAGCATTACGGGGTAACAACTCAACAATTTTTAAATGGTTTTGGTATAGCATTACTAAAACATCAAATCAAATGGTGTCCTAAGACTTTTGCACGTTGTATATGAGTAACTTAATTTACAATACAGTCTGGAGGCAGAAATACAATCCAGTATAAGTGTGTTTAATGTTGGTTTGAAGCTATTTTTATCAGACAGTTAAGTTCCACAGCCTAAAATAGACTGTCTTGCATTTCCAATCTGTAGCACCTGACCAAGTCAGTCTGTTAAGCATTCTTTCATTACACTGATGTGAGAGATGGAGGTAGACCTCAATGTTCTCTAAAGGTGCATCAATGAATCACTCTCCCTGGAGCAGCTGCCTGTCTCTCCTTCTGCTGCTGCCCACACTGATACCTGGCTTTGAAGTGCAACCTGTCAGTGCTTATTGATTGGTCGTGCTCAGCAGAGACTCAGAACAAGTTGCCACCACCACAGGCAACCTACCGCACTCAGCACTGAGGTGATGCGAGTCATAGCTAAGTAAAGAGCAACAGGGACACTGGTGCACAAAAGGCCAAAAACAGATCTGCAGTGGTATTAAAACTGCCGTATAAAAAAACAGTACATTTACAAAGCATCAGTGTATTCCTCTCCATCACTACAGTACACAAACTAGTGGTGCTTGATATGAACGCATTTATATTCCAATATTTTCCCCTACCCAGACATTATATAACACATTACAAACAAAACATGGCTAAAGGATGTATAGGCTGGGTACAAAAACGATAAAATAATTAAAAGAATTAGAACTACGGTTTAGAGTTGCCTCAACATTAATATAGTCATATGCAGTTAATCGAATATTTGAACTTAAGATAATAGAGAGATCTTCCACAAATTAGTTCAAGAAATGTCATCAGTGCAGACCCTTTACTGGATCCTTGCATCCTAGCATATGTCTAGAAATACTGTACTTCAGTCACCTTATATACTAAACAATACAATAATTCAGTATACAGCAAGTCCCCTGAATATAAACCAGTTCTGTTCCATGGGTGAGGTTCCAAAATGTCCAAAGGTCTGCATGTCCAACATAGTCTAACCAGCTAACCCTAACAGCTGAGCTCAAATGCTTCCCAATTTGCCTTTGAAGACTGCAGTAAACTTTGAAGGATGCAGCCCCATACATTCATTACATTCATTTTAGTATCCATTGTTTTGGCTCACCACTTCTTAGTGAGGTCATCACTGCTTTATGCTTACTGTCAGACAACCTGTGTTTAACATGGCATAGTATTTCCACAAAAGGGAGGCTGATTCCCAGTGGCTTTTTTTTTCCAAATATTTGACTAGCCAATTCCAATTTTCTTTCTGACTAAGAGTTACAAATGACAGCTCACAGAAACAATTGCCAATTTAAATTTGCAAGAGCTGTTGGCTTGTACCTGGCTCTAGCTTTATGCCATTGGCCATTAGACATAACTACCAACTTGCTCAACTGTGCGTTATGGCAGTCTTGATAAGAGCCTTTTACCAGTTAGTGCAAGGGTACATGTACCAGCAAAGACACCGAATTGCAACTCACCCCAGGTTGCAGGATTACAGCATACACCAAGCAAGAAAATAAGTCTTAAATCACTACTGCAAGCCACTGCACGTACGGTGGGAATAAATAATAAACAACTAAAAGGACATGTATGCTTTTATTAACTTAGAATTAAAAAAAATATATATATAAATATGAACAGACCATCGAGCTGCACACTAAACTATGGGACCAGAAACAAACTGTGAACTTGCAAAGCTGTGAACATGCAGTACATGAACTGGATTCTGAATTAATCTTAATCAAAGCACCATGCTGTTTGTGTGCGTGTGCTGCTTTCAGTGTCACAAATGGACAGGCGTATGCTAAATGTGACCGGAACGGAATTGGTTACATAAGTCTGGTCTGCAGATCATGCTGAAAATCGTCTGATTCCGGTCACTGGCTGATCGATCAGTGTATCTCTGGCAGACACCATGTCCAAGTTAGTTTTAGAGTATGAAATACGTGAGAGGCAAAAAGAGGGGGATGAAACTAATTTCAGCTGTCTCTATCAGTGTAACAATGTGGTTTTGATTATTTGAAAATAATTTAGATAAGCATATCATTTGTAATACAGTGATTCAATAGCTTTGTCAGAAGCGGTCATTTAAAAGACCTGGAAGCATTCTCGGTGTACAATAACCTTGTTCGGTTACTGTGGTTTCACAGTATTATATTATAAAACATTTGCGAAACAAACCATCATGAGTCGTGTCTTAGTGCAAAGAAGTGATACATAAAGGGGAGCGAGGATAGAGAAGAGGGGAAGAGGATGTAGAGGGCTCAACACAGAGGCAGCTCACTTGCACAGACAGGTCAATAAAAGCCAAATTATGCAGCAGAGAATCCTGTATCCTCCCAAACCTCAGCTGGAAAAGCACTTCAGCCCCCAGCTGCACAGCAGATGAAAGGCAAAGACAAGAGTGATGATGGAGCAAAAGAGAAACGTAGGCATGATCCCTGTTATTACTGCTAGCGTTTCATCTCAAACTTCCCTCACAATTGTAACGTGCAACATCACCAATGTAGCTACTGCCAGAACAAAGAGTGATGAAAGAACGGTGTTCTTCAATGAATTGTCCTTATTAGGTCACCGCAGGAAAATCAATATATCTGATTGACCTTCTGACCTTTTTAATATTATTCCTCCAAACCCTGCAATCGGTGTGACACTAACCAGCTCATACATACTGAAGAGTATGCTTAATCCATTTCTCTAGCCATGATTAGCTGCCCTATTATAATGTATAAGCAGCTGAAAACATTAGGTATCTAAGAGAAAGCCTGCAAAGCTTCACCATTCCTAACTGGTAGCGGTCATGTGAAATGTATGAATGTTTGTCTATTCTGTTGGTATGTGCCCGATCAAGCGCCATTCTCTGGCCTTTAAGACAAGGCCTTTAGGGGACTGTAATGAGAAACAAACATCTGCCTTTTATACATCTAATTAATGAGTGAAAGAACACTAGAATGAGTGAACTACTGCGACACGTGCTGACAGAAAAGAGAATTACAGTTTCGAAAAACGGAAAACATGGTAGCATTCCACTTGCTTATGGTGTTTCAAGTTTTAAAAAAGACAGAAAGATAAGAATGAGTGTTATGTACATTATTGTACTGCACTATTTTTTTATTTGTTTTTAATTAATTGTGTTTCAAGTAATAATATTGTTTCCAATAACAGTGTGCCAACTACAATGTGACAGCATTTTTGTCGACATCCCGTTTGATGTTGTACACAGAACAGTGTACACTTTGTGTAGGGAGAAATAAGTAGGGGAACATTTCAGATACAGCTCATGTATGCAGTTATGCTTACTTGATCCCTTGGGTTTTCAAGGGCTTAGCTACCAAACATCACTTCAGTTGATAAAGTATTAAAAAGGCTCTTTAGAAAGGGCCAGGCATTCCATTTACTGAGTGACATTCAACAAAGCAACAATGTGTGAGAGGCAGCATAATACAAAGCATACTATAATACTACTACTGTGGTAACAGTAGTAAAAAACAACAATTTCATAGTGTATCCTTTTTAGATTCCTGATTATTAGGAATAGATTTTGTTACTGATGTCTTAAAGTACATTTGTGTGGCTCTGGGTAAGCGCATCTGCTAAATACTGCGTACATTACTATAAAGCTACTTTGTGCACAGATGCAAAATATTTGAATAAAGAATGTTATCATTGTGTTATTCACCAGGCAAAGCGTACGGAAAGTGATACATATTTTTTTATTATTGTTAAAAAAGCCCTAATACAACATCACTGCCAAGAAACCACTTCATTCCTGTTGTAGTACTCTGCTGCCTCCTAGTGGCAACTCTTATACTACCCGTTTGAAAAATTTGGTCAAATCATTACATGGGACGTGACATTTTTACCTACTACTGTATTTCAAACCGTGATTCTGGTTCCACATTTTCGTTATGGTGCATAAATGATTTTTTAAAGTAGGATGCTGCAGACCAAATGGCTGAATTGTATTGATATTATGTATTCTCTGAAGGAGAACGCATAATATCAAAGAGTATCCAGAGAAATCCAATGCAGGCACGGGGTTCCACATGAGTATGAGGTTAGGATTGGAACAGGGATCTTGTAGATGTGCGGCATCAGTTCTAATCACTGCACCACTGCATCACCGTGCCACCTGATCATAACATTGTCTTTCATGTTCAACTCTGAAGTCTGTGTGTAAGATCCGGCAGCAGGGTAGAATGGGCCGCAGGTGTTTATTTACATATACATATGGAATTCTTACTTGCAATGACCAAAAACCGCAATAAAATATAATGGATACACGGATAGCCTTCACATTCAGTTGTTAAATATTGATGTCTGGATTACATATCTAAATACAAATATAAACAGATCTCTATTACAAGCCATCTCCACTATTATACATGTCATTCATATGAAACACCAAGACATAGGGTTATGGGTGGTGTTTAAAATATACATAATAATATACAGTATTACAGCATTTCCTAGACATGCAGGGTGAAGACAAACCACCAATTCCTACAGCAGATTCCTCTACCCTGTGACAGAGGTAGAAGCAAGATTTCCCCTGAAGTGACCGAACTCTAAAACAAGAGAAGGTGTGAGGGAGCAGAAGAAAACAGATCAACTGAAAATGTAAAATCCAATCTTAACAAACAAATTGAGCTGTCCTGTTGAAACATAGAGAACATAAAAGTTTATGCCTAAAGTTGTAAGCAGTTCCATCATCCATATAAGTCTTTAGTTGTCCAACTCTACAGGTACAAAGACAAACATTGATACTAATGTGGAATAAACGTATGTACAACAATGTAACATGTCTATTTAACTTTCTACAGAGGACTGTGGTAGCCTGGAACTTAAGGTACTGGCCTATAGACCAGAAGTCCCGGGTTCAAATCCCTGATCTGCCAATCTGCCACTGTTGGGTCCTTAAGCTGGACCCTTAACATGCATATTTCTTGGATAGTAAGGTTGTGTCAGTTAAGTCACTTTTGAGAAGGGCATCGGCTAAATAATTTAAATGCCGTTTTAATGTAACAGATTAATACTGTTATGCTTCTATTAGAGAAGAGAGATGCTCTGGTATATAATGTTTTCTGATATCACTCCATTGTGTTAAATGTTCAACAATCAAATGCTATTCTGTAGTCAGCTAAATCTGATCTAATAGGATCTGATCTGATAGGGAATTCAAATTCATGTGGTTGCTAAACGCTGTATCCGATTCACGCAAGTTCTTGGCATGCTAAAAGGCTGTGTGTTGTAAGTGCTTGCCCAAACAAATCAGCTCTGATCCTGATTGAGCTGGCTCTCATAATACTAGATGTTTTGATAAAACAGAAGCATGGCAGTTTCTTGGCAAACATTACTGGTTTTCAATGCCAAACCTATGTATCGAGTCATGTTGCCTTCCCCCAGGAAAAATAAAAACTCTTTGGCAGGGTAACTGAAACTGCAAAAAGAAAACACACACCACAGCACAAATGGCATTTAGTTTAAGCAAATCCTAGATTACTACCTTTTTTTTTAAAATCCCTGATTACCCTGCTCAAATCACAAAAGGTTCGGCAACTATCCCCAGAAAATTCAAGAGTACAAGTTTTAGCAAGGGGCACAGGGTTCAATATTGCAGCACAACTGATTCACTGTCAGTGTGTTTTGGCATTCTTGGGTGACCATACAACATACTGAACAAACAATGTGTGGCACTCTCGTCCAGTTTGACATGCTTCTGTTGATTCCCATGAATATATTACTTGTAGGGGTGCTGAAAAAAAAAAAAAAAGATTCTTTAAAGGATCGCGATTCCTAGTTAAGAAAAAGCCAGACAGCTAAGCTAACCTAATACTGGTAATTTTAGTTACAGAATTTTATGCACAATCCTTTTTTAAATAAATATAAAATGATGCAAAAAGATTTGATACAGGAAGGAACCTAAAAGTATTGTTTTAAATAAATGTTCTATGTGTTTACATTGTTGTTTCATCTTGTCAATCACATAATTTAAACAAAATGTATGGACCATTTGAATTGAAAAATCGTTTCTGAATCGAATCGTGACCTCAAAAATCGGAATCAAATCAAACCCCTAGCAGACGTAACAGTTTTCAGTTTTAGAACAGTATTTTATATATATATACACGTGTATATATATATATATATATATAAAAATACTGTTCTTAAACTGAACTGTTAGGTCTGCTATGAAAAGTACAATTTGTTCCATGAGATATTTTCCATTTTCACAGTCACACTGGCAAATCCTCCCTCTTATGCTAGAATTCCTCAATGACTGTATGACAAAACACGCTGGGCAGCGTTACAACTGAACACCAATGTATATAAGCTAGAGTGTTTCATTATGATTCTTTGGACATTTTCTGATAAAATCAGAGGACACGTACTGTTGACAAGTTGGCCCACTGTAGGCATATCTGCACAGGCAACAGGAATAGATGACGAGATTGAGGAGGCTGCTTTCCCTGTGGAAGGCTGTGGTGCAATCATGACTGGAGATTGTGATCCAGTTACAGCAGGAACCTGCAGTTCCAAACAGAATAGCTGCATTCACCTAAAAATATCCTGGTGCAACATGCATTCAAAAAAGCCCAATAAGCACATGTATCACACCTGTGTGTTGACCTTGTTAAGTGAGAGCGTAGTTTTAGGCAGGACTGTAGAACTGGTGGTTGTCGCAGTTGCACCAGGGTTGTTTCCGATGGTGGCTATGACTTGGCCCTGGGGGCTCAGGAGCAACTGAGGAGCCACTGTCTGCACCTGCAGACTCTGGGTGGGCAACGAAGGCGTTACAGATGCTCCAGTCAAAGATGCGGGGTTCACTAGAAAAGGCAAAGTGCCTATCACCTGGAGGAAACGTAATACAACTGAATATAAATGCATTTCTAAGTACAGAAATCATACAGGCATAGAAAGAAAGGCATAGGAGTCTACAGTAAAATACTTTGCATTAATATATAGTGGAACCGTCTTCAAGCAAAACACTCAATGGTGTGATCTTCCAAAGGTTATGCATGTAATCTGTTAAGGTTCCTACCTTCCCCCGGTGCGTTCGGCCGTCCTCGCCGGTCGCCATTACAAAGCCATCGGTGGGACGACCTTATATCCACTATCTTAATTATGTCCAGATCCCGAACAGCTGCTTCGCGTCCTATAAAGGCGTGATTTTTGGCGCTGTTCAGGGCCAGGTCATCATTATTCCAACGAGGTTCCATCGCCGTTCGGTTCGCGTGTCTGACCATCAGTGCCCTTGCGGCCTACCGCGTTCCCTAGAGATAGTGGTAAAGTCCGGGGGCTATTTTAGGGCCGATGGACTGGTATGGGCGGGAAACCCCAGAGGTATTTAGTTTGTTAGGGGCACTTTGAGAGTTTTCCCGTTCCGTACTCGTGCGCTCATCGCGCGCTTAGAATTAAACGCTCTTCAGTTGTCGATCCCTACCTAGCCTCACTCTAGCCGGGAGTTTGTTCTAAATAGGACACTCCCGGTCTGGCTTCTTTGTTTTAGACTCACGCTCACCCTCTGGCGCTTCGGCGCTCCTCGCGATTTATTCTCGTTCGCGCTCCTCGCGTATTTGAGTTTATTTTCGGGTTCTGGCGCTTTGCGCCTTTTGTATGTTATTCACACTCGTGCTATAAGCGTGTCCTGAGCTTATATGCTTGCCTTTTTGTGCTTTAGCCACTTCCGCGATTTCTTTGCCCCCTCGCGTGGCATGTGCGTTTTTCAGGTCCATTCCTGAAGCCCTGTGAATGTTACTGTGTTCCATCTGATCTATCACACTTGATCTGGCTAAGCTAATTACCCATTCCTTTATGAGCTGAGTCAGATGGATATAAAATATATAAAACATGGCCTTTGTAATTGCTGTGGGCTCGGTGTGCCATTCTGCAGTAAAGTCAGGAAATGTGTGTACTGTTGTGTGAAAATTTGAAGGCATATGTAGCACCCCCTTATTCCCAAAACATATCAGCACAAAGTGCTGTTTTTAGTTTTACGTTTACGGCATTTGGCAGACGCCCTTATTCAGAGCGACTTACAACTAATACAATATTGGCGACTTACAAACTAATACAACTATCTATTAAGGGTCTTGCTTAAGGACCCAACTGTGGCAGCTTGGCAGAGGTGGAATTTGAACCCTGGACCTTCCGGTCCAGAGTCCAGTAACGGGGACAGTGCAAGGAAAAACTCCCTGAATAAAGAAGGAAGAAACCTTAGGAGGACCAAGACTCAAAAAGGAACCCAGTCCTCCTTGGGTGGCCTAGATGTTAATTGGATAATTAAGTTGTAGTAATAGTAAAATTAAGTAAGTAATAAAATTTAAATCAATAATAAAATTTAAAATACAGTCGAATCTGGTTAATTGGACCACCAGTTAATGTATACAGAACCACAGTATACATACAGAACAACTCTTTGTCTCTGGCATCACTACCCAAAAACTCCTGAGTTTTTCCCCAGCCCTCTACTGCCACCTACAGGTGTTTGCCTAACATTTCCATTTACTACAAAAAAGAAGCCACAAGTTGCCACTTAGCCACTGCAAAAGTGGGTCAGAGAGATATGAGAGGATTTTTGGGATCCTTGGGATAATTTATGGTTTTATCTAAGGTCAGGAAGTTCAGCAAGTACCTACACATTGTGTTGTATTTTGTTTTGAAAAACTTGTTTGCAAATTTATTTTTCAATGAACAAAGTTCGTAAGCAACAGTAGTTCTTGTTTGTATGTTCGCTA
>JAVSBV010048625.1:0-10987 GCA_033117975.1 Parotocinclus spilosoma
TGCCACCTACAGGTCTTTGCCTAACATTTCCATTTACTACAAAAAAAGAAGCCACAAGTTGCCACTTAGCCACAGCAGAAGGGCGTCAATAAACACTGGATAAGTTGGCTGGAATTTAGTAAGAACTTGTTTTTTACAGTATTATGCTTCGCATGCTGAGTACCTATACACTCTGTTGTAGATCGTTTTGAAAAACTTGTTTGAAAATGTATTTTTCAATGAATTCAAGTTCGTAAGCAACGCTATACGTGTAAATCGCACAATAAAGTTTTAATAAACATTTAATATGTTACATAGCACGTCCTGTCTTGTAACATAGAGCATGTTCATTTAATCGGACCAGTCGGTTATTAGGACCAAAATGTGTCCCGATGTGGTCCGATTAATCGGAATCGACTGTATAACGTTAAATATAACATTTTTCATTATTTAAAAATATTCTGCATAATAAATTAATAGTAAAGTCATCCAAACTATGAATAAATACATATAGACTTATTTAGTAAACAAAGAATTGGTAAACAACCCATAGTTTTATATTTTTACCTCTTAATGGTTAATGACTCTTACTTGACAGCTTTGCACATTTTTAAAGTCAGCTTTATGAGGTAGTCGCCTGGAATGGCTTTCAGTTAACAGTTGCCTTGTCAAGAGATAATGTCTTAAATTTCTTGTCCTCTTACTGTGTTTGAGATTATCAGTTGTTTTGTGAAGAGTTGGTATACAATGAATAGCCCTATTTGAGTAATGTTCTAATTCATATTACAGCAAGAAATACCCAACTAAGTAAAGAAAAATTTAAAATCCATCATTATTTTAAGAAAGGAAGGTCAGTCAAAACGAAAAATTTGAAGAACTTTGGAAGTGAAAGTGTAGCAGTCTCAAAGACCATCAAACGTTATGATGAAACTGGATCTCATCAGAACTGCCCCAGGAAAGGTAGACTAAGAGTTTAGTCTGTTGCACAGTTCATCAGAGTTATAAGCCTCAGAAACCGCAAGTTAACAGAACTCAGATCAGAGCTCACCTAAAAGCTGCACAGAGTTCAAGTAACACACACATCTTGACATCAACTTTTCAGAGAAGACTGTGTGAATCTTGAAGTTATGTTCAAAGTCCTTGCAGCAATGATGCCACTTTTAAGGAAGAACAACAAGAGGAAGAGAATGGCTTGGGCCAAAGGAACACAATGGATATGCATTAGGCCAGTGGAAATCTCTGCTTTGGTCTGATGAGTACAAATTTGAGATTTTTGGTTCCAAAAGCTATATCTTTGTAAGACACAGAAAAGGTGAGTAGATGGTTACATGTGTGGTTTCCACTGTGAAGTATGGAAGCATATTGGTATGGGTGTGCTTTGCTAGTGACACTATTTGTGATATGTCACACTTAACCAACATGGCTATTCCAGCATTTTGTGGTAACACAACCGCTGTCACATCTGGTTTGCTCTTGGTGGGACCATCATTCGTTTTTAAACAGGACAATGATCAAAAACACACCTCCAGGCTAAGTAAGGGCTATTTGACCAAGAAAGAGAGTAATGGAGTGTTGCATTACATGACCTGGAATCCACCATCACCTGATATATACTTAACTGAGATGGTTTGGGACGAGTTTGTACCGCAGAGTGAAGGCAAAGCAGCCAGTGCTAAGTACCTCTGGGAACTCCTTCAAAACTGTTGGAAAACCATTTCAGGTGATTACCTAATGAAGCTGATTGAGAGAATGCTAAGAGTGTGCAAAGTTGTAATCAAAGCAAAACGTGCCTAATTTAAAGAATCTAAAATCTAAAACATACTTTGGTTTGTTTAACACTTAAGTTGAGTACATGAGCCCATATGTGTTCATTCTTAATCTTGATGGCTTCAATATTAATTAAAAATGTAAGAAAACAAAAAAAACAAACATTACATGGCAACTGGTATCCAAACTTCTAACTACTATACATCTTTGATGTATATCATAATAGTGTAATTACATTATTACATACATTACATAGAAGACCTAATAAAATAGTGGAGATGTAAAAACAGACAATTCAATTGTTATCATAGTAATAAATCATACTGTGGGTCATTTAGTTTTGCTAAACCTGAGTAGTATCTTTACAGTAAGTAAATCATGTACAGTTCTAGAACTGTTTACTCTCCTGGTCTTGCAGTGCATGAGAGCCCCGTATTTCTGTCTGTTTCTACACCTACATAATCTCTGGAGTATTCATTATGTGTCTGTGTTGATGTCTGGGAGCACATAGTGTAGCTGAACAAATAAAAAAAATACATGCAAACCTAGGTATGAAAGAAAGACATTGTAGGAAGGGAATCAGGAGGTGTTCATCTCTGTTCAGTAATATGCTTAAATCACAAAAGACCTTTTAATGGCATAAGCATAAGCACTTACTTAAGCAGGATCACCATAGGCCACATTAACTCTGGAAGATTAAGAGCTCAATTTCAGTTTTGTTATTAGATTATTTAGATAATCTGTTAATAATCATTATATTGGACGGTAGTAAAAAACAGTTAATAGCTGTTTAACTCAGTCCATATAAAGAAACTAGAAAGAAAGTGTATATGAATAATTATCAGTCAAATTATGCATTTTTATGCACTGCGTTTGTAACCCAGTCAAGACTTCATATTTTATAATTTCCAATACCAAAATTCTCACTAAAATACTGTATATAAGCTACTTTAATCCTCTCTGCTATCTAAGCCACTAACTCATTATAAAGTAGGATCTGGAAATTAAATGAAACTTGCACTGTGTCAGTGTAATGGATCTGGTCTCTTGGAATGCTATGTTGCCTCTACCTCTTTCACTTTCAGTGATGAATTATGTGGTAAATCTGTAAAGAAACGCAATGTGAGATAGCAGGACATTACTTACTAAAAAGTAAATTGGTAGGGTGAACAGCACGTGATGTCACACACAAACACAAAGACAAACGTGTGAAACACACACCAGACAAACGTTTTAAGTTGCAAATGTTGCTTTCTGTAGGCCCAAACACATGCAAACTTGGCCCATATTATTTCTACAGAGACCTTCTGCTCTATATTATGCCTTTTGAAGATCCCAGACTGAGTTGGAGATTTTCCTATAAAAAATAATGGTGTTATCTTTAATGCAAATGCATTTTCCAAACATTCATTATTCTAGCCATGTCCAGTAACAAGGAACATTTATTAACCAGGATTTGACTGTATTTTATGAATGGATTATCTACTTAACTACAAATGAGAAATAATCAATTCTCAATAGGCACTAAATGGAGTCATGTCTTTGTTTGTATCTCAAAGATACATAGAACAGCTTATTAAAAGCATGCCATGCATGGCATTTTAATTGTGCCACTGTTGGCCCATGTAGTATGCAATTAAAGTCAATAAAGTGTGTTTTGGTTTTTAGCATAGTCTGCATGTAACCAAAGAAAAGCACGTACACTGGACTATGGACTGTGGTAGCCTAGTGGTAAAGGTCTACGGACCAGGAAGGTACAGGGTTCAAATCCCACCTCTGCCACTGCCACTATTGGAATCTTAAGCAAGGCCTTTAACTCATAATTGCTTGGATTGTACGGAGTAGAAGTTGTAAGCCGTTTTGGATAAGGCTGTCTGCTAAATTCTCTTAATGTAAATGTAAGTCTGGAAGGAGTTTATGGGACTATGGTGGCCTAGTGGTTCAGGTCCCCAATGCCAAATCTGCCAGCCTGCCACTGTTAAGTCCTTGAGTAAGGCCATTAACCTGTAAAAGATTTTATTGGATGAACTGAAACCTCAAAAACACAGTTATAGTGACTCTGTTATGGTAACATTATATGCTTATTATTATTCAGTTTACTTCTGCCTGTCTGAAAAATTATTCCTGCACCTTATTGTATCTATGCAATCGCAAAGAATTCATGCAATTCTAAAAGCAACACTGGTTACTTTCCAGTCCAACCCAGTACTAGTAAAGTGTACCTAAAGAATTGGCCAGTAAGTATATTTAGTAAAACCATTTTGAGATAATCTGCATCAGCTGATATATGCGCTCACAAGGTAAATATTTAAAAATAATATAGAAAATGCAGATAAGCTTTTTGTTGCTGCATTACAACTTGCAGATCATAAACTGTTACTACTGAGGGACTACAAATGGAGAAAAAACATTCAGTAACGCCCATTTAAGAGAAGATGAAGGATTAAAAACAAAAAGATGCTATATTGGTGTGATATTGACATTATAAATCTGCCATCGGTCACTGTACTCTCTAAATATCGGTCTACCACTAATACACTAATTCCCATCTCTAGTGGTCTTTGCAGTGTGTGTAGGAGGTGATCATTACTATGTAGGAAACAACCTTTTAGTTGTGGGACTCCTTTCTTCACACACACAGGCACACAGCGAGAGATGGAATTGAGGATGTTATTGCATTGGGAATTTTTTAACAAGGAAGGGCTATGAATAAGTCTGTTAAGATGAAGAGGGTTAATTTATTAAATCTGTGACAGTAGTCTGATTGTAAACCTAGTAATAGTTATAGACTAAGTAAAAAAAAAAAAAAAATTAAAAAAAGAAAAGGCTTCTCTTCAGTACACTCTTTCGTTTTGGCATTGCCGTAGAACCAGCGGACACACACGTGCTTTCGCTTGTAATCATTCGGGGGTAGACTGGAAAGCCCACGCTTTCTTCTTCACACACACACAATGCAAAGTACATAGATTTGAGGAGAAGGGCGACCAATTTGCGATACATAGAAACCTGGAATGGAGTGGAATGGAACGGAATGGAACGGAGGGGCAACTAATTACAATGCACTATATATGTATTATGTTTGAGGCAGTCGAAAATGTCCCCCTGGACATTTTTTTAGGTCTTAAAAGTAGGACATGTCTAGGAAAAAGAGGACGTCTGGTCACCCTAGGGTTACAACAAGTGTATGGTTAAGTTGATTAGAGAGATTTGTTTAGCGCAAGTTCGTATTCAACAGAGGATTGCAGCAGTTCAGCTATGAGATGATAAGTCTCTGGAAATAGTTAAGTAAATTCAATAAAATAGCTAACCAATATCAGCCCAGTGTCAGTATGGATTACTGTTGCCTCATCCATCTGTATAAAATGAATAATAAGATACTCTCGGCATAAACTAGGAAATAATTGAAAGGATAAGATACAGATTTTGCTGCTCCATTTACAACTAAACTTGGAAACATTATTTGCCATAATGTATTTATTGAAAGTGTTGTTAAGAAATGTGAAATTAGGGGAATTTGGGATGACTCATCTAATGCAGCATGGTTTGGCATACTAAATGGTGATCTGATTTGTTGCTAAATTCACTTTTGTTCTTGCTGTCTTGATGCATTCGGATGACTTTAGTGGCAATTTCTCACTCCTTAATTGCAAATGATTGCTTGTTTCGTCCCATTATGCCGGTGTTTTTGTGGACTGTGTTTAGTTTTGAATGGTTGTGTAAAGTGATTCGGTGAACCTTCCTGCCATTCTGCCTCACGACAGCTGTAATCACAGTTGTGGTTTCCAATGTTACTTAAATGCAGAGCACCACAATATGGCTTTTAATTGAGTCTTTGCTGGAGACATTTTAAAATGATGACCATGTTGAACTGTATTTTTCATGACTACGCAAGTTGCGGATATACAGAATGTGTAATAATTTAAACAGTCTTTCGTCGTTCATTTTATGCACAAACTGTTCCTCCATTCAGCTGTGAATGTATTAGGAACTCATTAACACCAGAATTTTAGCCTCAGTATCCGTCTGTGTGCATTGAAGTGAAAACTGTATTGCAGAAGAACTCAGTTTTCATTCCTGTGCATCCACACTTCAATGCATGTTTATCTTGCTCATACACAACAGCTGCTGTGGAGCTGCTGTTCAATAGACCTTATTTTCACTTAATAATAATTATCATTGGTTTAGAGTGAAGTTGGATGGGGATGTGGAGGCCTTGGGATGAATAAGTCTTATTCTAATTAAAGCTTTTTGAACAGCTAGACCTGAGGAGGATTGAGCAACAGGAAGCATAGTTAATTTTTCTCCACCTAATCTGTCCTCCATGTGTAATCAGAATTTAAACGAAACCAAAAAAAAAACTTGGAAGTGGAAAAAGTTAATAAAGTTTAGACTGTTTTAAGCAATCAAAGATTCTTCTTCAGCTGCCAAAGATGGATGGCTTTTGGAAGTAGCTGAGAGCTGGGTTTCTAAAAAAAATGGAAAAGTTAAACAAATATATAAATAAGTATAAACAAACTGTCAAAATTTGGATGCAGCACTTTCTTTCTGGTTTCGCTTGTCAGTGCTGATGGGCCTGGTAAGAACCGGCAGTGCTCCACAGTCAGTGACAAAATCTAGGCAAAAATAAAGACACACCTGCCTATCTGATCCGGTCTAAGCGCTGCTGCTTTTAACCACGTCCAATTATCTTGGTGTAACGAAAACGCAGCAGACCATCTTCACTGACCCAGCATCATTAGTGTAGGGTCTGAATGGCAGTAAGATTCTCATGATTAACTTCATATACTGAACTCACTCACCGACAGCCAGTCTGCACTTCATCCCAGATTACTGAAACACACACTTAATCCACCGTCACACAATACTGAGTGGATGTCTTTTGCATATACTGAAGCTCAACCCTTTCTGTACCATTGCATCTGAAGAAACTTTTCAAATTGACAAGAGAAGAAAATCAGTTCATTCTAAATGGTGAAAAACTGATTGTGGTCGTATGCTAGTGCATGACAGCAGAGTGGACAGGTGCTCCACAGATTATCTCCTTAAAGGTGTCTGATGGATGTGGAGGAACTGACACATTCCCTGTGCCACCATGCTGTCACTATAGAAGTTACTAGTTACTAGTATAGAAGTCAGATTACTGCTTTGGAAATCAACAACACCCTGGCTGTGACAACTAAGAATGATCTTTTTTTAACATTTAGTTATGTTTCAGCCTTATTTCAAAATTTATTTTTTGTTTGTAGACCTCTTACGCATAATTGTATTGAGGCACAGATCTAGGGGAGGGTACAGAAAAAAATCTGCAGCATTGAAGGTCCTAATGAGCACAGTGACATCCATTATTCATAAATGCTAGAAGTTTGGAACCACCAGGACTCTTCCTCGAGATGGTTGCCTGGCCAATTTGAGTGATTGGGGTAGAAGGGCCAATAAGAGTGGCTTGGGGTTTTGGAATGTGATGTTCAGCCAACACCTCAAGTTTCCTTAATGTACAGTACTTAAAGTGGCAAAGATAATACTCCAATTTGTCTATTAATGCGACTGGCCTGTTTTACAATAGCTTTAATATGATCTTTCCCCACATTACCCTCTCACCTATGGTCATAATATCGCAAACGAGAGCCCAAAAACACAAGTAATATACACAAACATTGAACAGCATCGTGAGGAAGCTTTAAATAACAGAGAGATGTTTGGTGCTGTCAGAAAGAATAAGCCTATTTTCTCATATCGTCATAATGTGCTCTATATATTCACCCTTATTCTCTACTCTCTCTTTCTATTATTTATTAATCTGCATTTCTCTTCATATAATTAAGAATTTTTCAGTCCTACTGTTATCTAGCTTGAATAACATGACAGTGAAGAGTTCAATACATCGCACTTAATTCTCAGCGTCTGTTGGGAAAGCAAATATTCACGCATGTGGTAACACATGCTCAAATACACAAAAACACACATTTCAGTTCATTGCTGTCAGTTTATGTTCAAGCGTTAGAAGGACCCTGGGGTGGTCTGGTCTGAAGCATATGTCTACTACAAAAGAGGCTGAAATTCATTTACACTTTATCACTAACACACACACACACACAGACACACAGACACACAGACAGACACACACACACACACACACACACTCTCTCTCTCTCTCTCTCTCTGTGTCTCTCTCTTTCTCTTTCTCCCTCTCTTACTCTCTCTCTGTCTCTCTTTACTTCTACTTCTGTCTGTCATCCATTGTGTGGATGTTCCTCTGCTAATCACAGTGAAATAAGTTTTAAGTCATCAACTAGTTAATCCCCACGCTACATACGGACATACAGTGTATCCAGAAAGGATTTTTCACTTATTGTTTGAATGTCACCTATGTTCACTTATTGTTTGAATGCCTGCTTTATGTGTTTTATGTTAATAATAAATGTTCTGCATTATGGGCTCTGAAATACCCCGATAGGGATCCTGGGGATTTAGCGAGACCAGGAATGGTCTTGCGAGATCTCCGGGATGCCCTACCATAACAACTATAGATATCGTTTTTGTCAGGATCGGCCACCCCTGCTGCAAAGATAAAGAAATAAGGAATACAGTAACTACATGCCATCGTGCTCCCGGACCTGTAACTGTATTCACATATGCAGTATAAGCTTTGTAATTCCCTGAAAGAAACCTAAATATGTGGAGTTGAATATCTTCATTTTCCACACAGTTCGGAACTTCAGTTGGGAACCAAAGCCACCTGACCTTCCACTATACCTTTGCAAGAGTCGCTTTCTTCCCAGTCCCTAAATCAAGCCATCTGGGACAAATGACCCGAATATGAAAAATGGAGTTGACAGTTAGGAAATATTGTAGTCCAGTCCTGACACAACTAGATCAGATACTAAATGAGAGTCATAAAAAATGCAGGGGGTGTTTTCTCAACTTAGTGTTGCACACATCTTCAAATCAGGCTACTTCCTATAATGCAAGACTCTTACTTATAATCTTTTATCTTGTCACTATGACAGATTGGATTCCACACTACAGTAGCACTGACTGGCATTCCAGATTATGCAGTCTCTCATTTGTAGGGATCTTAAATCAGTTAATCACTTTTCACCACTGTTCAGCCATTTACACAAGAACCGCTTGTTTTAAATGGTTCAAGGTTTCTTCTTGTATGTCTTAATCTAAGGGAGCTTTTCCTTTCCACTGTCTCGATCAGTGGGGTTTTTTGGTCTGTTACTCTTGGATGTAAAGCTGCTTTAAGACAATGTCCACTGTAAAAAGCGCTGTATAAATACATTTTTATTGAATTATTCTGATCTGATATACAAAATAGACTGCAAAACACATTTCTATTCTTCTCACCTGAGGGCATAATCAGATAAATAACTGATCATTTAAACCAAAAACTAAACCATGTATTTAATTAATACTATGTTGTTCATCAGAACTAAAAAACTAGTATAGCAATTTGAGTAAAAGTTGAATCTTAAAAATAGTGTCATAATGTAATGTGCAAAAAACTTCGAAAATACAGCACATTTGTATTAAAAGACTAAAAAAATCTGAACAGCTTATAAAGGCTACAGTGGCCAGTATTTAGTGTGAACTACCCCTTACACTTGGGCAATAGCAACATTTAAACCACTTATTCAGAAGGCATGGTGAAAAGGCTAAGCTATGCTAAATCTAATGTAATGAAGATCAGTGAAAAAGAGTATTAGAGAGTGACGTATCCACATTTGAATTTTTTCAGTCCAATCACCGATAATATGTTATATATATGGTCATGGCTGCTAATACAACTTTTGCACAGTACTATATTTGTCAGAATGTATCATTATTTGTTATGTTACAATGTGAAAAATCCAATATTTTAATGTTATTGTATAATATGCTAATATTTGGCCTTCCCTGTCCTTAGGTGCCCCTTTACATGTTCAGTACATGCCTTATTGAAAAAAAATTCCGAATTTGAAAGAGGCCTGGACAAAGACCTGAGCCTTGTGTCTGAAACCTGTCAGAGAATTCACTGGACATTGAGCTAAAGGGTTAAAGGGTTAAATTAGATAACCTGAAAGAGTAAATCAGGTTTATAGTCAAAAGACGGATGCCAAGTCATTACATAATGCATTGTAAACAGTATGATCTTATGTACACCTAATACAAATTGTATGTTATTGATATTACACTATTACATCTGCCTAATTAATAACCTATAAAGCTAAAGCATAGGGTGAAGGGGACTGGACCCAGAACTGAGCCTTGGGGATTACCTTTCAACATCTGTCAATGATTAAGTCATTAAGTACCTAAACAAAATTAAAAAATCAATAAACAAAGGACTAAAGGATTAACTCTAAAATGGTGGCACGGCAAAAAAACCAAGCCTTATATCCACAAATGACGCGAAACCATAAAATTATGCTATCTTACCGGCCTGATTGGTGGTGATGTCGACGGAAACATGCTGGGCCGGGTACGGACTTTTGTTGGTCACCCCGCTGACAGCCTGGATCTCGAACGTGTAGAGCGTGTGTGCCCACAGATTGCTGATAAACACACGCGTGCCAGTGAGGCCCAGCTGGCGTGGCAAAAACTCCACGCTGTCGTCACAGTGCGAGCACGCACGGCGCTCTGTGCTGCATTTCTTACACACAATGTTGTAGACGACGTCATGGCGGCCCCCGGTCTCACGTGGTGCATGCCACTCCAGGGTCACAGATGTCTCGTTTACGACTGAAATGACGTTTCGTGGACCAGACGGAACACCTAGGGACAGACAAATGAGGAGGGAGAAGATCCCGGACTGAGCTTTAGTGATTCAAGTGCTGACGACTTGCGGCAGAGCAAACAGCTACGCCCATGAAATTAGGAGAGCCTTGATTTATCACGTTTGAAAGACACTTTCAGATAATCTCACCCAAGATTAATCATTAAAAAAGGGATTAGCTTCCCTGAACCTAATTAAGTTTTAGATGCGATAAGATGAAGAAACAGATCAGAATTTTTACTTAGTATATGTAAGAATAAGTGATTTTGAGAATAATTCAATGAATTCAATGTAATGAGCCATACAAAAGATTTATATATAATAAAGTATATAATACTTTGTAGAACCACCTTTGGCAGCAACTACAGCCTCAAGTCTTTTTGAATATGATGCCACAAGTTTGGCCCACCTATCTTTAGGCAGTTATGTCCATTCTTTTTGCAGTACCTCTGAAGCTCCATCAGGTTGGATGGGAGACGTCTG
>JAVSBV010048646.1:0-10987 GCA_033117975.1 Parotocinclus spilosoma
TAATAATATTATTATTTATAAGAATAATACTAATTATTATTAATAATAATAATAATAATAATTATTATTATTATTATTTATTATAATAATCATCATCATAACAATATGTAATTATTGTTATTATTAATAACAATAACAACAACAACAATAATAATAATAATAATAATAATAATAATAAATTTGTAATTTATATTATAATAATATATTATTATAAAATATTATTATTATTGCTTTTACCATTACTATTATTATTATTATTATAAATAAATAAATAAATTAGTAATAGTATTGTTGATATTGTTGTTACATTGGAAATCGTTATAATATTGATCTTTGAAGATTGATCAGAATTTTTTTTCCCAATGAAGTAATAAACTCGGACTTTTATTAATTATAACCCTGCATATATTTCAGAGCAAAGGTTCAAAGGTGAAACACAGAGTTTGGGTAAATGTGCAGGAACATGATGATCAAGTGCAGAATAAACAAAACAAAATAACAGCCCACATCTTAAATCAGGAACCTCCCCCAACGGGACAGAGATCAAGAGTTTAAACCAAATATCTCACAAAAAGTAATAATGAAATATCATCTAGATTGAATAAGAATACAATTCTGATACTGTAGAAAAATGATTATACCGTGCAAGAGAAAGTCAAAAAAGAAGCAGCAAATAAAAAATGAAAACTATAATAAGTGAATATTAAGCTTGAATCGTTGACATATTAGCTAAACTGAAATAAATATAAACAGTCCAGCTGGTGACCGGTCAGACTGAATATTTCTGAGATTGTGGCTCCCTCTGGTGGATAAAATATAAAACCGAATCTTGGGAGAATTTGGGGAGACACATTAGAGTGCTGTCAATGGGGGCTTTTATTGATTATTTGGGGGTTAATGGAGGTTAAAGTGGGTGTTCATAATCAATAACCTGATCATCCAGATCGTTACAGCGCAACTGAAGCTTAGCTTTTTAATTTATCTTCTGAAATTAGTTGCTTGTAGTAACATGTTTTCACCATAGGGGTCTCCAAATCCCTAAAGTTACTCTGTACGGGCCTAATATAAACTGTACTTTATTTATTCATTCATTCATTTCCATTATTTCATCGGCACAGCATTGAGGACCTAAAAAACTAAGAATGACTGTCTGATGAGAGACTAGTGGAGCTAGATTTGTAGATTTTTAAAGAAGGCACTGCCAAATTTATTGAGCAAGTTGGAAAAAACAACACAGACCAGCTGCTTTAAGTAAACACTGAGTGATGTAGTGATGGTGTAAGAATCAGAGTGTGTGTTTGTTGTGTGCTCTGTCAGAAGGTCCAAGTCTGCATTATGAGATAAGAGAGACAGCGATGACCCACCGGACCAAGAGGGTCAGGGCTAAAGACGCCCACACACACACACACACACACACATGCTGGACAGCAGGTCATAACTCTTCGTATTTTAGCCCAGCTTGTCCTGGTCTTGGTCCTGGTCAGTGTCAGGGTCCAGATCCTGTCGCCCCAGAACCCAGGAGATCAGCCTGTCCTCCCTCAGAAGAAATCTTTAAAGATCTAAGTCTAAAAACCCAGCGCAGAATATCTATCTTCTTAACCAATCAAAATAAACTGCTTATTAATTCAAGACAAAAAAACAAGCATTTGTTTAAAAAAGAGACTTTATTTAATGTGTGTGTGTGTGTGTGTGTGTGTGTATGTTACGATCAATAAACAAAGACACAAAGTCTGTTTAAAGAGAAAATATTGAACTAAAACTCGGCAGTGGGGAGAAGAGAAATGAAATAAAACCAGAGAAAGGGGTTGGGATGTGGAATTGAAAAATAGAAGAACATTAAACTAGGTTTAAATTGTTTTTATTTTACCAGACATGAAGCACAGAAAGAAAAAAATATAGGTATATCTCGTGCAGGTCAATTTTTTATTTTTATTCTGTTTTTCGATTGTAACTCCCTGTTTCGTTTGTTTGATTTATTTTAAGGTTTTACATGCATACATTTTTCTTCCTCGGGTAAAAAATGAAAGGAGAAAAATATCAGTGCAGTAAGATTATTTACTATTATTACTCTTCTTACTATTATTACTGAAGTGTCTGATTGTGAGAATATTTGGGGAATTACGATTAATTTTATTAGGATGGATGTTACGATAACTCTGCTGTGGTCATTAGCGACTCGGGAAGTCGCCCTTGCCGAAGCCCTCGGTATGCTGCCCCCCTGCGTTGACCCGGTTTATGGGTATGATCTTCATGGTGGTCTGCTTGAGGGAGTACCAGCGGTTGTGCCACGTTGCCCAGATGATTCCGTTATCAAAGCCATGCTCACCGACGTCCTTCTTGGTGTATTTACCTCCTGCGAGAGAACAAGACATTCATAAAAAAAAGGGCAAAATAACGTCTGTAACGCGGCCAAAACTATTTTAGACCAAACTGATATGGGTTCTGTGGTGGGTTTTAGGGGACGGAACTACGGCGCAGAACGTCTAGGGTTCAAATCTCACCCCTAACGAGCTCAGTTTAAAGAAAAAAAAAGCATCAGATACAACAGCATTGGGCAAAAAGCCAATAAGTTATTAAATTAAAAAAATGTATTGTTAAAAAAAGCAAAAGAATAAAATAAAAGGCTTGAAAAAACAATACAAAATAGAATAAGGATTTGACGAAAAGTCATGAACTAAAATGACCTTAGGCAAAAATAACCATGAAAAACATAAACAACAAAACAAAAAATTGGAACAAAAATTACAAGGCGAAGATAGAAGGAACCAAACAAAAAAAAACATCATTAAAAAAAAATCTGTACTTTAACAAAACAAATTAGCCAAATTCATCGATCAGATTTGAAATATCCAAAAATAAATAAATAAATAAATTTTTTGGTATTTTTCGGATCCGCCGCAGCACCAATTTGGTTGAAATTAAAAAAGAAAAAACATTTTGTTTTAGCTTTTTCCGCCCTCCGGTGGAGAGCCAACGGTTTTCTTCTGTTCATTTAATTTTTTTCCGGATTCACTTTAATTTAATTGTAGGTTAAATAATTTTATTTTATTTTATTTTTATTTCTTGCTCCTTCCTTGTATTGATTCCACATCGTTCTCGAGAAATTGAAAAGTGATGAAAAATAAAGCTTCATTTGTATTTTTTTTCTCCCTCCTCAGTAGATTCTTATGTAGAAACATCCGAGGAACAAGTAATTAAAAAAGTCTGGCGTTAGTTAGAAAAAAAGCATCAGATAAAAAGACTAAACACATCTGATAAAACAAAAGCAGAATAGGTAACAAAAAATAATCTGATAAATGGACTCCAAAAAAACAAGCTTAGACTAAAAACTTTCTGGATATGTGCGTTAAAACAAAAGGGCATCCCCAAAAGGAGTCTGGGACAAAGGACAACCGTAAAAAAAAAAAAAACAGCCATGAACAGGTAAAATGCAAATGGGGTTATAATGCTATAACTGGGGAAACATAACGTTTTAATATATTTAATATTAATCTCACCGCTGTAATATTTCCCGTTCAGGTGAGCTGCGTGGCATCGGTTCATCCACCAGCCGGACCCGTCCTGCAAAGCGCAATTCCCGTCGTACTTGTCGTTGTCCTTGTCGGGCGTACTGAACTGCATGCCGTTGTGGGATGTGAAGACCTTGTCGCTCACGTCGTCGCCAAAGTCGAAGCCATCGAAAGCGTCGCCGGCCTCCCCGCCGAAGTAATAGGCGTAGGTCAGACGGTAGCTATCTGCCTCGGGGCCCACCTTAAACATGGCGTAATCAGCATGCCTAGAGACCGAAATTATACGAAAATAGCCATTCTTAGGACCAAGGGAAAATGTTGTAGCCCATTTCTCCCTGAACCTGACATGGACAACACAGGTTGTGGGTGCAATTGCTCCCTGGACTGGACGCTTTTGCGCTTTTTCTGTCAACCTTGATCCCCTAACCAGCCACCCCTCCCTCGGGCATGGTCCAAACCTGCCAAAAGGACCACTGGGACTGGGACTTGGGCTTAGGTCACTGTTTCATGTGAGCGGTCGCATTTTGTTTTTGCAGCACTTGTGTAACTTTATCAGCAGGGCCCAAACCTTTGCATGTCCTGGTTGTTAGCTTGTTTGTTTTGATTACGGCTTCAACCTTTGAACATAAAGCAAAAACTACATCATGTGACTCTTTTCTTTCCCCCTTTCTTGCTATGAACACGACTCACCTTTTGACGCCGTCCCAGTCCACCATCTCTATTCTGAGGACGTAGGGGATGCTGGACTGGACAGAGAGCAGGTGGATCTTCTCGTTCCCCAGCCAGAACTCGGTGGAGTCGTCGGGAGAAAGATAGCCGAATCCCTCCTTATATGGAATCCATTTTCTGTTGAAGCTAACGCTGCCGTCGCGTCTCTACGGAACACAAACGTCCACAGCGTTAAGGATCTTGATCTCACAGAATATTACATTTCTATACGAGTGAAAGGACAGTGGCGTACCCTCTGCAGGACCGTCCATCCCCGGCCGAAGGTGTCTATCTCACAGTATACGAGGAAAGGCACGGTCGCTCGGGCCGGCTTCACATAGTACAGCCCGCTCACTTTGGCACCTTTATTTGCAATCTCCTGGCAATCTGAAAACATAAACAACACACAATTAAAACTCACCACAGACCTACAAAAGAAAACTAAACATAGACTGACCTCTTGTTTTCCCTTTTTCTTTGTAGCGCTGCTTTCAGTCACTATTTATCAAGTTTCCCCAAACCTTTACTGTCCACTGAACCCATGGGGACTTTAGTAGGTTAGCAAGTGTCTTTACTCTTTAGCAATTTAAATCAAGTTACATTTTTGTCTGTTTTAAAACGAGGCTCTTATATATTATGACATTATGGGGGTTTTTACGTTAATGCTAATAGTAAAATAACAGTGTGTTTTATTCATAATTTTGTCTTTTTCTTTACTGTAAAACAACATTCACAGCAGGATTTGTGTGTTTGTTTGCGTTACACGATTTCTATTGAGCTCAAGAAGGTTCTGGAATCAAATCTCCATTTTCACCACGGAGAAATAACCTGTTAAATCTATTTTAAAAAAATAGCGTTAGCTCGATTCACACTGGCTCAGGAGATTACAGAACGCTTAATAACGCTATACACTTCAGTTAATCTTGTCAGACACAGAGATTTTAGCTTTAATCGTTACAGAAAAATAGCGTAAATGACAAAGCCTTGCTGAGGCACTACACTACCCACAATTCCACAACATAAATTGGCCAATCATTGGCCTAGTTGATATCAAGTGCCCGTTTTTGTGATTAATAACTAGCTTTTGTTATCTTGCTAGCGAATTAAACAACAAAAGTGTAGCATAAAAACTCAACTTTAAGTGATGTCGTATATACTCGCATGAACACCAACTACACAAGAAATACACCTCATACATTTAAAACACGCCAGAAAGCCGTAATAATCGATAACGCCTTTGTTTAACGTAACGTCTTCGTCTTCGTAAAGCATTATGGGATCCGTAGTTCTTTCCTCATGTGGTTAACATTTTAGCTCAGAACGAAGTACAACGTTAATCCGTAATCTTAACTTGAACTTTTTTACTTGGTTTTTGGATGCTTTTTGCTTTAGATTAAGGGTTATGAGACGATAATTGATATAGAAGCTAAAAAGGTTTGGTTCAACACAAGATAAATGTTTAAATTAAATAATTTCAGAAAATGTGCCTGCTCTCTGTTGAGCATTACACAAACACACACTAGAAATAAGTCCCCATATGTGTATTAAAGAGTGTTTTATACTTCTTTGTACCTTTGCCGGTTATGGTTTGGATTTCCACTGTATCTATGCACGGTAGTTTACATTTCTGCTCCAGCTGGAGCGAGAGCTGCTTCAGATCCACCATTCGCTTCTCATTTGCTGCCAGAGTGGCCTGTAACTCACTGAAAACACACACAGATATATTAGTTTAAACTGAAAAAACATTCTAGGTACTAAGCATCACTCTCCAGCTGAGAGGAAACACAAACACAGGGAGAACATGCAAACTCCACACAGATGGAGTCCAGTAATCTTTATTAGTGTGCATTTAGTGTATATCTAAACTTCAGCCACTCACTAGATTTGTTCCTCCTGAGTGATAATGCTTTTCTCAAACCGCAGCACATCATCCAGCATGCTCGACGATTTCTGGATGTACAAATCTGTCCGAAATTTCAAAAGCAGTTCTAAGAATATTAATACATTTACAGCATTTAGCAGACGCCCTTATCCAGAGCGACGTACAACTTATACAATCTTACAATCCAAGCAATTGTGGTTTAAGGATTTAAACCTGGGACCTTTCACACCCGAAACAAGAATCATACCCCTAGACCAACAAGCCACATGTACACATTATTTTATCATATAACTATTTCCATTATTATTTCCAATTATTATTATTTGTGTTGTTGTTGTTGTTGTTTCCATTCTTTTTAAAATATTATTATTATTATCATTATTGTTATTATTATGATTATATTTACGCCCGTTTTTTTTTAAATTAATTAATATTATTATAATAAAAAATAATAATAATTAATTATTTTTAGTATTATGATTCTAATTTATGTTTTTTTAATATGATTTAATCGTTTTCAGTTATATTTATTATAACTGAAAACGATTAGAATCATAATATAATAAAATATATTTATTTGTGCTGTTGCTGTTTCCATTCTTCTTTTTATAATGATTATTATTATTATTTATTATTATTATTATTATTATTATAAAAATAATTATAATTAACTATTTTTATTATTATAATTAAGGCGATCCAGAACCAGTTCCCCGTGTCTGATGTAGATGATTGGTAAAGTAAGAAGGTTTCAGGAGTGCATTACCTGGTGAGGATTTCTGTGCTTGAGTCTCTGAGTCCCTCAGGTAAACCACCCTGTCCTGGGAGCTCCTGGTGAGGTTGGAGATCTCTTTCAGAAGTTCCTCCATTTCGTTCAGGTCCCTTATTATATCCGGTTTATATTTATGAAGATAATCTGCGACACCGCAGGTGGTGGGACAGTACTGACCCTAAAACCATCAAATAAATTTATTATTAACAGTAAAAATAGGTGCGTTTAGAATAAAATATATATATTTATTTGTTATGACATATGACGTTGTAGTCCATAATGATTTTTTGCAGGAGTTTGAACATGACCAGGTAGGTTTTTTAATGACATAAAACACCAACGTGATCTCATAATAGAGACAAAGTTATATAATATTAATAATTCATCATATTGAAATATTTTACACTCATTTAAATAGATTAAATTAAAATACATTATGTTAAATAATACCATGTTATCACGAACAGGCAGATTTTCTCAGTTGTTTTGTAGTTCACTTGAGGATTGGGATCGAATAAATAACGATGTGAACGAATTACTGCTATTTGTTTAAATGTATTATGGCGAGCCCTGCTGGTTAAATGATGGAATTGCATCTTACAGATTAACAGTAAATGTAAAAAAGGTTACTCTGCGTAAAACAAAACTCATATTTATTCATTTTATTCATAGTTATATCATATTTATTTTTGTATTATTTAAAATAAAAATATAAAAAAATATATAAAATATATAAAAAATATATCTCAGTAGCATTTTCGTGATTTTCACAACTGTTAACCCTGTTTATTTGTTTATTTATTTATTTATTTATTTATTTTACTGAACTAATAAATACATTTGTGCTGTGAAGTTAAATGTAATGCATGAAATGTTATTCATTAATGATGAAATGTTATATAAAATAATTGGTGAAAAAAATATCTAGGAAATATTTAGCAATACACACTGCTCACAGGAAATATATATAAATTATTATTATTATTATTTTTTTTTCAGCTCATATAAAATGTGATTTTAATTCTAGAAAAAAGAGTGATTTACTTACAAATCCATCGTTGCGGTCACACTGATCAGCGGGTAAAGAGAAATCTCCCCTCTGCTGCTTAACAGAGAGCACATTAACATTTAATCCCACTGATTGATTGATTGATTATTTAAGAATAAACTTTTTCGTTCTTACCGCCGATGTTAAGGCGAGCAGAAGCAAAACTGTGGCGAATGTTCGTAATAAATCAGCCATGTCTCTGGTGCACTCGCAGCTCTCTCGCGGTGAGTGTGAGCGTTTGCAGGTTTTGCAGGATATTTATTTGACCAAGGTCCTCTCAGGACGGAGCGAAAACGGGGGGCTGAACAAACAAAATGCTTCATCGGGTCCAGTATGATCACCTCCCTCATCCTGACTCACAGCTTACCATCAGCGGCGCCAAACATTAACCAAAGCTGACGGGCCAACTCAATCTGAGCCATCTTAAAGAGTTCAAGGCGTTGCCCTGACCTCCAAATTCCCAACAGGTAACGAGTCCGATGCATTTTGAGGCTTTTAAGGTTTCTTTTGTATAACGTTTAGGGATTTGCCTTGCCTCTGCCATCCTGGTTTTCCATTTAGAGTTGTGGATCTGGATGTTTATGAAGATAACGCCCAAGAACAGACGCTCTCAAAAAACAGACGTGTTACAGATCAGCTCTCCATCTGATCAATACTGCAGATCAATAATGTACACAGGGTCCAGGTTAATTATTACTCATGTTTACGCACACACACACACACACACACACGGTGTAATACTGAGTCATGTCTTTAAACGTTACCGGTAATGACTGCTATGTGAATTTGCTCTCTGACTTTATGCAATAAAAATCAACTCAGTCTTAAAAATATCCAGGATCCAATATCACACAGGAGAGCATCCTCCCCTCCCTCAGACCCAGCCACAAAGCAGCTCCAGGGCACTGCGCTGGTAAGAACATAATAAACCTGTGGCACTACCCCATTCGGGTGGCACGGTGGCACGGTGGCACAGCACCTCCCGTCCCGGGCATCCTCTGTACATGGTGCTGTGCAGGTTTAATATTTACAACAATAATAAAGCCGTAAACTTCATTATTTTATTAAGAGTTCCCCTTCCTTTGTGCCTAAACTCTTACACCTAAACGTATATTAAGATAAGATAAGATAAGATAAGATAAGATAAGATAAGATAAGATAAGATAAGATAAGATAAGATAAGTACGATTCAAAACGGAACGCTTTGGTGATAGGGGTAGTACCTCTGAATGACCAGCAGGTGTCAGTACTTTCAAACAATTTTTAAGGGGAAAAAATTGCATTCAAATATACCGCTTACAAATCTTATATTTCAATCTTCTAATCAAATCCCAGTGTAAAACTGAATAGATGTTTTGCCTAGTGTGATAACAATTAAATAAAAACACAGATATTATTATTTTTTTTACAATTAAATTATTGTTATTATTGTTTTTTTTATTGTCACATTACACATTTTAAGCATTTGTAAGTTAATGTAACATAGACCACACTACGGGCACTTGCGTTTAAAGACCAGCAGGTGGCAACACAATACACACTGAAATACACCGCTCAACATTATCAGAAAAGCAAATGAAAAACTATTATTATAATAAAAATAATAATTATTATTATTGTTATAGAAATAATAATAATTAATTATTTTTAGACTTGGTTACATTATTATTCTTATGATTCTAATTATTTTTTATTTATAGTCGTTTTCATTATTTTAATTATTATTTTATTATATTAATATTTCCAATAATATATAATTATATATAATTATTTCCAATAATTATTATTTGTGTTGTTGATGTTTTCATTTATTATTATTATTATTATTATTATTATTATTATTATTATTATTATTATTATAAAATAATAATTAATTATTTTTATTATTATGATTCTAATGAATGTTTTTTTATTATGATTATAATCTGTATTATAATTATTTGTGTTGTTGCTGTTTCCATTCTTTTTTTTATTAGGATTATTATTATTTATTCAATTTATTATTGATTTAATTCACACCTCTGTTTAAAATGCTGCACAGGCTCTGCTGGGGGATGGGGGGAGGGGTGGGGGGGTGTTGAGGTTGCTTTAGTTGCTTTGTATTCATGTTTTGTAGACCGGCGCCCCCTACAGGCTGTCTTAATGCTGTTTCCCTAAACATGAGTATAAATAATATCTCGGTGTCTTGGTAACATCCAGATAAACCCATGGTTTTATTGTGTTTTAAACATTCAGATCCAGTTGGTATTGATAGAGAGCGGAGTTTGTACGAGTCCAAAACAAATAAAACCAATCAGTTAATCAATAATGTGCACTTCTATACGGGTCACCGTGACCTGTGAGTTTAGGAAAGTGGATCAGATCAGGAGTTTAGAGGTACCGAGCAGAGCCGGGGTGCCTCCTTAAAATGTCCAAGTTTCAATCAAGATAGAGATCTGATTCCAAAACCAGGAGAGAAAAAAAACCAAAACGGATTTATTGCAAGCGCAATAAAGAAGTAGAAATAATCTGGACCATTCTACCCTCTGATAAGGAAATCTAAATCCAAATCCAATAAGTTTTATCTAGGTAGAAATATTCAGTGATAAGACATCGTACAGAAAGCTGATCCTTCAACTGTCCAAATACTTACTGCTAAACATTCACAGAATAACGCTGGTACCCAGTACCAAAACCAAACACACCACACCAGTACCACTGGTTCCACTATAACACCAGTACTCTGTTACCAGTTCCAGTAAGAACATTATCGGATCCAGTATTGAATAAAGAAGGTCCTGTGCTCTAAAATGCACCTAAAAATCAACGTTCGATTTATTTCTGTCGAGCTTTATTAATACCGCAGCATCTTCTCATATATCTAATCCAAGCTCAGAGCAACAGGGGCAAGGAAAAACTCAGGGAGTCCGGTTAATGGAACCAGCCGCTTATTCTGACCAAATCCTAAATTACCGGAACAAATCCTATTATATACGTGTAATGTTATTCACGTATTTGGACCAAAATTCCGCTTAATCGGACCACAGAACGTGTACAGTATGTAATATCCGTGAAGAAACTCTTCGTCT
>JAVSBV010048667.1:0-10986 GCA_033117975.1 Parotocinclus spilosoma
TGTATCCAAAAAACATAAAACCACGACTGCCCAAATCATGGCAGAATTAAATGTGCACCTCAACTCTCCTGTTTCCATCAGAACTGTTCGTCAGGAACCACAGGGTCAATAAACACGGCCGGGCTAATATAGCCAAACCTTTGTGTAAAACCACGTGTTTCAATTTCATTGTCCAACCCCTGTATATATACATGGTGTCGATGGAAAATGTATGGAACTGTTTTTCATGATTTGACCCCTTCAGGTCAGTGAAATTATTTTGTAATGCGACAAAAAACTGGATAGCCACAACTCCCCACTCTTACAAGACAACCTTTCCCCCTTCCAATACTTGTTGCTAAACGGACACTAATCCCAGCAGTCACATTTCATATTGTAGTGCACACATCCCTGCCTTCTACAGAGGGGATGCTGCTGGAGCATGGGGTAATATTCATGCTTTTGAAAAGTGATGTAGGGTCATGCAGTTGTTTTCGTTTTTACTAGGTCAAGTTATTAATGTGTGTTTTCGACGTTAGTAAGTTTAATTTCACAGTTTTCCAACGACTTCATGTTTGTGAGCGCGTGTTGTGTTAACACTTCCCGAAATTGAACGAAAGCGGCTATGAATGAGGAGCATCTACGTGATATCTAGTAAAAAGAAATCTTGCGTCTTGTGCGTCATGGGCAGGGTAAGACTAAGGATCTGGCGTTAGGAGAGAGAAAATACCAGGTGTTAGTGCTAACAGCTGTAAGTTCTAACAGAAGCGTTGAGGTTAGAGAGTTGGACCACGCCATGGCACGCCGCGCCAGGGACGATGCGATCTGACCGGCATACTGATACCGTTCCCGCGCTGCGTCTCTGCCGCCACGGTGTGCGCTTCGTCAACAACAGGGGCGGCTTTAGTTCACTCTCTTACCTTTATATGGTCTGTTCTCTCATTTGGCTGTCAATGCCGGTCACGTCGCGCTGAGCTCTTGAAATTTTCTGACTGGTTTGGAGCTAAGGGTGTCCGCGCCATGTGGAGTGCTGGACAGCACTGGCGCCCGTCGGTGCTGTGTTTGCCCCTGCTTATGGTTGTGGCGCTCGGCCGCAGTCCAGTTTCACACAGGTAAGACATATTTATTCTACTCTTTGAAACGTGTGTGTATGCCCGGTGTGTTTTCATTGAAAACCAGTTGACTTTCGTGCAGTTTTAACGAACCCAGCAACATGTCTTACGTCAAACTAACAGTGGACAAACTACTCAAAGGCTACGACATTCGACTGAGGCCCGATTTCGGAGGTAATTAACCTGTTTTGTTTTGACTGGCATGCTCTGTGTCCATGTGGAATGAAAAGTGAGATTAGCTACAGTATTTGCTGGACTAAGATCGAGATTAATTTTTCTGGATTGCGTTTATACAGGTCCTCCGGTTGATGTAGGGATGAGTATTGACATCTCCAGTATTGACATGGTGTCTGAGGTGAACATGGTAAGTAGCACAAAGAGCTCTGCTTTTTCTTGAATGTGTATTTATGAAACGTTTGCGGTTTTCTTCGACCTAAACACGTGTTTAAAACTTTTATCTGTTCGTTTTTGCAGTACATAACATAGTCCTCAGCCATTTAAAGTACATTTAAATCATATAAACCAGCTCCAAAACCATGTCCCAATCCTACGATAGATCTAACTGAAGTCTGGTTTGTATATAAACAGCTGGGTGAGGGAAAGAAAGTTTACAGAGTTCAAAATACAGTATTTAACACATGTTCAGTACCTCTGACCCTAAACCTAGGTACATTGAATTACTATGAAAAAACATGATCTTAGATATTAAAATTAATCCTTTGAAAATGTACATAGCATAAGTACAAGCCAGTTTAACATACATGGGTCATAACTCTTAAACCATTAGTTTCTACTTTGAATTGAATTAAGAATTAATATGTTTTCATTACAGGTTTAGTTTAGCCTAATCAGCATAGCAATTTGACTGGCAAGCTGAATATCTAAAAGTTTTCAAAAAATAAATTTCAAAATGTAGTACAATTTGGTATGTTCCCCTGTTTGCCAAATATGTTACTAGTCATATTATATGGTGGGCAACAATAAGAGTATGTAAACAAGAGCACAGTAAGAGCATCTAATAATTTAGGTGTTATGTCGAGCATTTGTATGATGACTTAATTAAGAAATACACAGCCTGAATATGAAAGCATGCAAACTCCACTCTGATACTATACAAGACTAATACAGCATAAAAAAGAATCGAAGCTATTAAGGCTTTTTATTTGATTTTTTTGACAGCATCTAGCTATAAACAGGTTTTTGCCATCTGCAGCACTAACAAAACACATCCACAATGGCCATTGAAAAGCTGTGAAATTAAAATATTTAAAGATAAAATACTTATAAAGGATTCCTCTGGATTCCCCAACCTGCCTCTAGACATGCTCCTGCTGCTTGCTTAGGGGAAGTTCAAGTCTTTATTCTCATTTTCCTTTACTCTTGAATAGTTACTTAAGCCAAACTATGTTTGTGTTGCAAATATTGTGAGCTACAGAGCAACGTTTGAAAAACGCTTACATGTTGATGGACACTGGTCCATTTTAAGTCTGGTAGTTGAGCTTCAGTGTTTAGTTGTGATGCAGTATGGAGGATGTTTGCACAGCATAATTTTAAGTGGCATTTGTAAAATATATTCTGTATTTTTGTGCAATGGTTTGCCAAAGTTATCCCTTTCCCATGTGGTTATATCAGCTATTGATGAATGGCAGTTCGTGATGCAGTGCTGTCTGAGGGATTGAAGATCGCCCTTAGGCACAGTTCAGCTTAAACTTGTGCCCTTAACCTTTATGCACAGCACTTCCTTTCTTGAATCATTTAATGATATTTTGCATTGTAGAGTGAGAAATAGGCCAATCCCTTCTGATTCTGAAACATTGGTTGTAAACATTTAAATAATTTCCTCAAGCATGTGACAAAGTGTTAAGGTTGACAGAGGCGGTTGTTAGTCACTTAAAATTTTGTTAGTACAAAAGACATAAAGCAGATTTCCCCCCCATCTCAAAATGCAAGCGGTTGGACAAACAAATCAACCACAGTTTAATTTCAAATTTACCAGTTTTAACCTCAAAACAGATTCTTGTCGCAGCCTTCCTAGTACTGTAAATAATACTATGCCGTTGCTGACCTGTTTTACTCTGATTCTTGCCTGCCGTTTTCAGTAAAACTGTGTTAGGACTGACACTTGCGTGTGGCTCTGCTGCATTGTTTTTTGTGAAATTTGTGACACACACACACACATGTTTAATCATAAACTTTATTGAAAAGACAACATGAAAATTATTTCACAACCAAACAAAAATTGTGAAAGCTTTTATAAAAAATGCAGACCAAATGCCTACTATTAGGCCTAGTAATAATAATACTAATAAGAATTATTACTATAATACTAATATAATACTGTAGTATAATAGTGATGAGTATAATAATAATAGGCTAATACTAATGAATAAAGCATGTAACCTAATAATTATAGTAATAGTCTAGTAATTATAATAGTCCTACTACTACTACTAATAATAATGCCTGTAAGCTCACAAGCTCACATTAGATGTCTGGTGCTACTGCCAATTATAATAATAGGCTAGTGATAATAATAGACCTACCTACTACTACTGATGATAATAATAAAAATTATAATCATCCATCCATCCTTCCGTATGTCCTTCCCTCCATCCGTATATTTTTCCCTTCCTCCCTGGCATACATTTGGGTGTTTGAGTGAGTGGCCCCAGTAGTAGGGGTTAGTACTGGCCACAGGTGAACTTTTATTCTGACAAGGTGTCACGTTTCCCATGATGAAAAATGCTTCTCAGTAAATTATGTATAGTGGCCTGAATAAAGCCATTTAACTGACAGGAGGTCATGCATTAGTTAGTTAAGCGAGTGAGTGCTAGCTTTGTGGGGAGGACTCGGATGAAGAGCAGTTCAGAGACTGTAGTGGATACAGAAGAGGAGTTCCATAATTACAAACAAAAAGTTCAAGTTAACTGAATTAATTTAAGCAGTTAAGCAATAAAAGATTAGTTCAGGGTTACAAAATGACATACCATCTTTAGTGGACATATTGTATTTAACGTGTTATAACAAAGAGATTCAATTTGCAAAGTATAGTACAAAAATGTTCCATATTGTCATATAAATGTATGATTGTCACAATTGATATTTTTTAATATGTTTTAATATAAACATTATATAAGACGCTACTATTACATACACTATATTGCCAAAAATATTTCCTCACCCATCCAAATGATCTGAATCAGGTGTTCCAATACGTAGCAATTTTTATAAATTATTTAAAAAAGAAAAACTGAAATATCACATGGTTATTAGTATTCTGACCCTTTGCTCAGTATTAAGTAAAAGCTACTCCAATGAAGGAGTAGAACCATCTCAAGAAGGATAAGAAGAAATGGACAGCTTGTGAGTTAAATATAGTGTCACAGCAAAGGGTCTGAATACTTATGACCATCTGATATTTCAGTTTTTTTACTAAATGTACAACAATTTCCATATGACTGTTTTTTTTTTGGTCAAGATGGGATGCTGAGTGTACATTAATGAGAAATGAAATGAACTTTTTTATGTGACCAAATGGCTGCAATGAAACAAAAAGTGACAAATTTAAAGGGGTCTAAATACTTTTTGTACCCACTGTGCATGGCAGCAGCAACTCAGTGCATTTAGGCATGTAGGCATGGTAAAGATGACCTGCTGAAGTTCAAACTTCATTTTGAAGCATTAGAATGGGGAAGAAAGGTATGCATTGATCACAAAAATTAGGGGATATTCCAAAATGAATATGAATTCAATTAGAATTAAAAAAAGAAAAGCAAATGAAAAGTCAAAGAACGTTGTTTCATTATGCAAATGAGCTGCAAACTTAAATAACATGATTGAGTAGCAAGTGACATATTCATTTTCAGTAGGGTGTATGATCACCCAAGACTGCCAAAACACACTGACAGTGATGGGGCATAGACAAAATCAGATTGTCCAGCAGTTCATGTGGGATCCTCTGTGCCATTCTTGCTCCAGGGCAACATCCAGCTCAATAAGTGTTGTGGGAAGCATTGGGCAGTTTTCCAGACATGTTTCCAGTATATTCCAAGCATGTTTAATGGGATTCAGGTCTGGAGAACGTGAAGGCCAGTCTATGCGTTTGATTCCTGCCTTCTGAAAGATGTTGTTGACAATATGTGCACGGTGGGGCCTTGCATTATCATCCATAAAAAGAAAGTTGTTTACAACTGCTTCAGTATAGAGTACCGCAGTAGGGTGCACAACCTCATCTTTTTATCAGACAGCAGTTAACGATTCATTTCTAATGACGTGGAGTTTGGTACGAACACAATGCCAGCCCAAACTATAATTCCACCACCACCAAAGGAATCCCTTTCTAGCCTTAAATGTGGATTCTCGTGTGTTCCTTATTCATGCCAGATCAGGACACAATGATGATTGTCATGCTGCAAACTGAAACGTGGCTTAACAGAAAAGGGGACAGCTGATCACGATGCTCATCAAGCCACCTTCTATGGGTTCTACGGTAGTTAAACATGATGGAGTCAATTTTGTATGGTCTGGGTGCATATCCATCGTCCAGTGGCAGCAAGAAACTGTCCCCACAACTCTGTTGCATTGCTGCACCTGCTTCTTGCCAACATGTTCAAGTAGTGGTCACCTTTTGCTGATGGACGACCCTGCCCTAGTCTTCTTCATACTGTTCCAGGCTCTTGAAGCAATTCCATAGCCTGTTAAGCACACTTTGAGATATTCTGGCTGGTAAAAGTGCTGTTGCCACTGTTGCCTGTGTTTCACCAGGTCAAGCTCTCCGAGATTCACATTCAGGCAAATCATGTTGCAGAGGAATTGCAAAGGGATGGGAAATGGATGTTCACTTTCAAGACCAGGGAACGTTCAGATACTCTAGCACTTTCAGCCTTTTATATAGTGCATTTTCACCAATTCAATAAAATTTGATTTGCATCTCACTTGCATTTTAGAACAACTTTCTTTGACTTAAAACCCATTTCAATTAAGCCTATTTCTTACAGATTCATCAGAGGCATTGACTCCTGTTTCTCTCCATTTGTTTTTAGTTAATTTGTTGTGCATTTTTAAGGTATATTGCTTCAAGTTTCCTATCCCATCTTGATGTCTTGATTTATCATTTGGTTTACATAAACATTTTTTGCTTGTAGCAGTCCCATTGAGATCCCCACGTAGATTTAAACAACCATTTTTTTCAGCTGACTGGGAACATAGAACAATTGGTTCAATTGGCTTTGTGGTGACATCATTAGTTAGAATTTTGCCGGTTACAATTTGAATCTAAATACTCAGGCTAAGCATTTTTATGGGAATTTCTTTTATATTTAAACTTAAATCTGTTAAAAATTATAGGTCAGATCGACTCCAAAAGTCATAGCACACCACACGGAGTAATTATTTACGTAACAGTGTTTAACACAAGTCTGTACATTAAGCAGTTCCAACTGCATTAATTACAGAAATTGTTGGAAGCAGAAGGACTGTTCCCTCTGGCTTTTGTCACACTGTGTTGGATTTTCTTCTTGAATTAGGTTCACAATCCTTACCATTGTTACAGTTAATAACTCTTCTTGGGGACATGTTTTCTTTTAATTAGCCCAGTCCAGTAGATCATTAAGGTTACCCGCAGACTAATTTGCCAATTTAGACTTACGCCAGTATTTGTTTGAGACATGCAAATTAGACTAATTTATGTTATTTCCTCAACTTGGAGTAATTTGACATTGTTTCTCTACTTGATCTGGAACAAATGGTTGCAATTAGTTGCATTTATTTGATTTAATGCTTCATGAAGATAAAATATTTAGCTATTAAATGATACTTGTTTGGACTTATACATGTGTTATTTGCTATGAAGTAAAAACATCTTTCAAGTGTGGTTTTTTTTTTTTGCTTAGAGAGAATTGGTCTTTCTCCATTCACAGTACAAATGTATTATTTTGTATAGCGGTTTGCTGTTTCTTTGTTGCAAATATCCTTGGTGTATTTTTTGCTCTCTTTCCTAAACAAGTTTCTAGAACACGAGTGCCGTGTTTTAAATGTGAACTGAGTAAGATAAATGAGGTCGTGAGAGGGTACACTGCAGTGCAGGCAATAGGTATTTGTGCTTTGCTTCAGGTGCCAGGAAGTTCAGGTGCTGGTGTGATGATTTTAAGCTGTTGTCAGGGGCAACAGTTACTTCTAATAATAGGCTTTGAAGGTGGCATTTGTCCTAAGTGAACCTGAGTCTTACCTATCATGTCTTTCTCTTTTCCATGCTGTTTTCTTTCTTCTAATTTTCAAAGTCTTGTGAAACTTCTTCTTATTTATTTTTCGGATAGTTTCTGCATTAAATTAATATTTGTGCTGATTTTATACAGAGGACAACCTCCTATGGATATTCCTATCCTATCCTATTCCAATTACACTTACTGTAATGTCCTTATAGTGATCATATAGGTATGTTGTATGATGCTTAATCACTGATCACTCAAGTTATGCAGCGTTCAGTGATTTTAAGGCAGGGCACTGCCACAGTGAAGTAGTTCAGGTGCACTACATGACATCCAAGAATAATTGTTTGTTTTTTTTTGTTTCGTTTTCTGATTTTTAAGTTGGTTTTCTTCAAAGTGCTTGTATAAGCACAATTATTAACTGCAAGACCAGTCTACAAACTGTGTGTGTGTCTACAACGATGGAAAGCTCCGATATTTTATATGGCGGGAGACCTTGATGGTCCCCATGAAGAAAACTGTTGAAAAAATCTTATTTTTTTAAACCAAAGGAGTTAAAAGATTTGCTGTAGATTACTAAGGATAAGGTTAGAGTTAGAGGTAGGTGTAGATGTAGCACTAAATAGCTACATTGATCATGGAATGTCGCTGCAATGATAGATAGACAAACGTTTGTGTATGCATATGTGCACTTGGCAAGGAACATTTTATCCAAATCTATAAATTACAAATAAGCTGTATGAGGGAGGGTTGCTGTAACAACTGATTGAAACGTTACAGCTGCATTTAGAAAGTTTTCATACGGTCATTTTGTGAGATCTGGATGGGTGATACATAATCACATATCACAAAATTACATTTGATCTTTGTTTTTGTATAAGAATGTGATAATACACAAAATTATTTCAAAATAAATATAAAAAAGGTTCCACAAGAACTGCTGGACAATCTGATCCTGTCTATGCCCCATCACTATCAGTGTGTTTTAGCAGTCTTGGGTGATCATACACCCTACTGAACAGTCACTGTATGTCCAGTTTAACATTCTTCTGTTCACCCCATGAATATATCACTTTCTACCTAATCATGATATCTGAGTTTGCATCTCATTTGCATAATCAAACAACTTTCTTTGACTTTTTATTTGCTCTTCTAATCATCTTGTTTAAAGACATTTTTTAATAGCTTCATAATTTATTTTTAAATATCCCCTGATTTTTGTAAGCAGTGTACAATAATGGATACTGGATATTAGAATATGAGATTATGACTTTACAGGGTGGCAAAAACTTAAAATGGGGTGGAACAGTCTGAAATAGAATAGTCACACCCGATGTGTTAAAATGAACTGAGATGTTGCTAAGTGGTCAAATCACACCACCATTTTATTTCAAAACCGGATTAGTTACCATGTTTAGGCAGATCAGATGTCAAGTGCCAGGTATGTGAGAAAATAGACCAATTGCCAGTGGGGAACATTAAGTAAAAATTCTATGGGCTCATTTTTCCATCTTTATTATTGCAGTTTACTAACACTATTAAGCAGAGAAAGTGGAGATTTAAAATATATAATATAAAGCAATAAGACACAGCTTCAAGAAATACAGTGTTCTAGAGGAAGCGACGTCCATGATTTCCAAAAACAATTTGAAATGTGGGCTCATCAGACCACAGGACATTTTTCCACTTTGGGTTTCAGATGGACCCAAAGAAGCCAGCGGCATTTCTGGGTGTTGTTGATATATGTTTTTTTCTTTGCATGGTAGAGTTTTTTAGGAGTCTTGTAGGTGTGGCGATAAAATGTGTTCACTGACTATGGTTTTTTGAAGTGTTCCTGAACCCATGTGATAATATCCATTACAGAATGATGTCGTTTTTTTAATGCAGTGCCGCCTGAGGGATCGAAGGTCATGGGCATTCAATGCTGGGTTTCGGACTTGCCGCTTACTTTCAGAGATTTCTCCAGATTTTTAGAATTTTTTGATGATATTATGGACTGTATATGATGAAATCCCAAAATTACTTGCAATTGCATGATGAGAAATGTTGTTCTTAAACTGTTGGACTATTTGCTCACTCGGGTGTTCACAAAGTGGTGAACCTCGCTTCATCCTTGCTTGTGAACGATTTAGCTTTTTGGGGATGTCCATTTAAACCCAATCATAACACTCACCTTATCTAAACAGGTGTTTTTTGAGCATTCCTCAACTTGCCCAGTCTTTTGTTGCCTCTGTCACAACTTCTTTAAAACGTTTTGCAGGCATCAAATTCCAAATTAGTGACTATTTACAAAAAACAATCGAGTTTATCTGTTTGAACATTAAAATATATTGTCCTTGTAGTGTATTCAATTAAATATGGGTTAAAAAAGGATTTGCAAATTCTGTGTTTTACATTTTTTCCATTGGAGTTGTATTTGACAACTGAGCTGCTGTAATACATGTATCGTTTTATATGTAAAATATAAACGTATCCTGTCAGAAGTATTTATTTGAAGTATATAATATAACGAAAAATATTTTAGTGGACAATAATATGTTGGTTATGGTTAACATGTTTGGTATGGTTTGTAACTACAATGCTACATTTGTTCATTACTAAACCACCAAATATTACTTGGTAATATGTAGTAGTAGGAATATCTGCAAAAATGAGAAATAGAAGGTACACTTACCAAATAAAGTAACAACTTTTAATAAACAATTATAAATGTCCTCTATATTGTGATTTGTACTTGTTACAGGACTACACAATTACAATGTATTTCCAGCAGTCGTGGAGGGATAAGCGCCTGTCCTACACTGGAATTCCTCTTAACTTGACACTAGATAACCGTGTGGCTGATCAACTCTGGGTGCCTGACACTTACTTCATAAACGACAAGAAATCTTTTGTTCATGGGGTCACCGTCAAGAACCGCATGATTCGCCTGCACCCAGATGGAACTGTGCTCTATGGCCTCAGGTCAGTATGGTGTTCACACATGGTATTCTGGTTTGACTTTATTATTTCTGTCTGGAAATGGTTCTGCCCTGGGATAAGCAGTGGCTTTCACAGTGTTGCTTTGAAAGAGATGTGATTCAGTTTGTTGTTCTTGTTTCCTGTGAAATGGTAGCTTTGTCTTTGTCCTACTTAAGCAAACCCTGTTTGAGTTTCTCAGTTCAGTGACAATTCAGATCCAAAGTCCAAATGCAGCTTCAGAAAATATTCAGACCTGTTTATATTTTGCACACTTTTTCATAGATAGAATTGCTATTTTGCACAAAACACAATAAACAATACTGAAATGAAAATATTTCTTTAATGTTTACAGTTTTGTCAACATCTTGATTGTTTAGTATAGAAAGAGCCAGTAGCTTAGGGTTGGGCGATATTGAATTTTTCATACCGTCATACCGTTTTCAGATTATATGGCGGTATTACCGTGGGGGGGCATTTTCGTCACGTTTATAATCGATAATTTGATTGTATGTTAAGTATTTAAATTGTACGTATTACGTCCCTGTGTCAGCCGGAAATGGACCGACAGTCAGTAAACATAATAAGGTGCCTGTCTGATTTCTGGGAAAATTTAAGGCTTTAGGTGCGCATTCTAGTGCGGAAAGTACGGTTCACATTTGGCGCGTTGCGTCATGTCACGTGGTTAATATACCGTCACCATTTTACAATACCGTCACCGTATTTAAATA
>JAVSBV010048678.1:0-10986 GCA_033117975.1 Parotocinclus spilosoma
ATATATTGTAAAACTATATATATATACTATAAAACTATATATTTTACTATATGTAGTTTTACAGTATATATATATATAGTTTTACTTTTTCTTAGTTTATCCCCGCTTATCGTTTTCTGGACTGAAGGCTTGGGGTCTGTGGATGCAGGGGGTCTAGTTTGGTCCAGAGTCTCAGACACAAGTAATCTGAACAGGATGCCATCAACACAAGTGCATGGCAAAGGTTATTGTTGGTAGATGATCTCCACAACTGGCTTGGCCAGTCATTTGTCTGTGTGATGGCCAACCCAGCCAGAAGGCACTACTGGAACTTGCACCCAGTATATCATAGTGTTTGGATAACAAACCAATGAATCACCACAAAAAAGTAACAATTTTCACTTGCACTAGGTAAAAATAATAAACAAAGTAAATAATTACAGAATTAGACTCAATTGCTCTCTATTTAGTAACAACTACAGATTCATAAGTTATATAAAAGCATCTTCTCCTAACATTAATAACAAAGATGACAGATGTAAATTGTACAAGTATTTAAAAAGTCAATTAAGGATCCAACTAAGATAGGAAACCCTGAATTAAAGATGTTTGCAATTAATGTTATCCATATAATACAAATTACTATACCAGTCCAGGGTTCCCCATGTTAGTTGTACTACAACTAGCCAAAATATATAACTTGTTCTAATATAGGTGTATAAAATGTGTAGCTTTAGGTGTAATTATAGACATGTAGCATTTCCCAAGACTACTTTGCTGTCTGTTCAATACAGAACAGAATAATCAATTACTTCACACCCAATGTATGTTATTATATTTGTCCTAGCTCCTGTGAGGTCAGAACAGGAAAATTGTATAAGAAGTCACTGGTTAAGTAAATCAATCTATGGGTCAAGCTGAATTAGAATCCAATTGCAAGGTGATATTCTTCAGACATTACATTTAGCCACTTAGCAAATGTAAACACAATCAATCATTGGCAAAACAACCAAAGGCACTATATAAAATCTATGGGATACATTCCTTATGGGATGAGCAGTACCTAATTTGTAGTTCTCAACGAATGCTATTTTTCTGCATTTCTGTAATCCAAAAGTATGAAGCTCAGGTCATATCACAGTCCTCACAGTCTACTGCATCACCTGAACTGAAAAAACTGGACGTTCATTATTCACAATTCTCAGCAGTATGCCAGATGATCATATTGAAATGTAGAACAATGGCCTGTGCTGCTTCACTGGTTTCTGAAGGTCATCTTTGGTTCCTTTCCCCATGGCTGAGAATTATAGAAGTACAAGTTTAATAACGGAATTCAGTAAACAACAAGGAATCACGAAACTCATCTTAGTACCACAGCTATGATTAATTCCCCAGTGGAAATTTCAAGGAAAGACAATCAGGGCTTTAAATTGTGATATCAAATAAAAGTTCCTAAAGTACTCCAAGTGCTTCATTTGTCTCCTTATAACCTGACTTTAAAGTTAGCACAGAGAAAGGTTAAACAAAATGGTCATGGATTGTACCACAACAGAAGTAAGATGCTCAATAGATCTTTTAAGTATGTGGTATATAAAGCTTATGCTGAAATGACAGTGTATTTATCTGATAATCCCTCTTATAACAAAGATATCGCAATAGACCCAAAGAACTGTGCACAGATGAGCTACTGCCTCTGACTTTATGTCTATAAGATGGAGCATTTAGGTAGATGTGTCTAATAGAAACCACTGTGAATTGTTTATTTCATTATTTGTTAAATAAACACAGTCCACCGTATACAGTGAATTGTTTATTGATTATTAACACACAAGGTTAAATCTATACACGAAGGTATCTCAAGACTAGTAACGGTGTGCGTGTGCGTGTGCGTGTGCGTGTGTGTGTGTGTCTTTGGATTGTCAGAGGAAACCAGAGTACCTGGAGTAAACCAAAGCAAACATGCAGACACCATACAGAAAGGACCCAGGCTGCGCCACTCTGGGATTGAACCCAGAACATTTTTGCTGTGAGATGGCGGCTCAACTAAGTGTTAAAAAACTCCCGCACTACTGCTTTGTTTGATCCATTTGTACCAGCACAACAAAAACTAACACATAGCCCATAACTATGGGCTTCTCACATAGTCATTTTAACATCTCAAAATTGTATATTATTCAACTGTAACCAGTCATGATCTTAGATTGCATTTGTAATAAGTTTTTCTAACATTCCCTTTTTCCTCTAGCCAACACAGTGTGATTTCACATATAAGACTTCAATCTAAGAATGCTTAACTTAATATGATTAACTCCTCGATAAACACAGAGGATCTACTGGTTGTGCGCTAAGAGGCTTAGATGGGCTTTTCATAGCTAAATAAATAACACTATTAATTTAATTACTCACTAATAGGGAAAGTATACATTCTGCCAATACAACACATGGAAAAAAAGCCAATGGAACAAATATTTATAGATCGTTTGTGGACATAAAGCAAAAAAAAAAAAAGATAAAAAAGATACAAGACCCTATAAATATGTGTTGCATTGCCTTCTATACCAGAACATATTGCATATTAGAACATTTCTTTATTTGTCTGTCTTTGTATATTATTAGAAAACCTATATAAGGTAAATTCAGGCATGGAGGTCACAGGATATTATACTACAAGACTTTATTTTCATACAGTGCTGAACTATCTGATTTATCATACACAGTATAGGCTTAAAATAGCTTAATTTGCACTAATTATAGGAGAAAGCAAACTGTATTAATCGGTCAACTGTTTTCAAATCCTTAGGGAATACAGGGACAGTTTATTACAATTTATGTATCTTAACCAGGCAAGGTCTTCTGGGGAATACATAGAATACAAAATAAGTCTTGCATGTATTTTTACATTGTAACTAACGTAAACTATGAACTAATGAAGAAATAAACAGCAGTACATATTTTTGCTAACATACTGTTCACAAACACAATTTTGAAATATCCCTTAATGATATATCCCCTGTTTTTCGTCAGCAGTGTATTACTTGTTGTAGCTATTATAACAGGAGTAATATCAATGATTATTCAGACAGAAAATCATCTTGCCTTTGATAACAAACTGTTTGTTTCAACCACAATGTAAAGCTGCGACTCAATGCACTAATGTATCTATCATATAGATACAGATCGATTAAATAGCAATGACCTGTTATGAAATGTTAATTGCAGATGTGAGCAGGGTTTAGTCATTTAGCAGACAAGCTTATCCAAAACAATTTACAAATGATACAGTCTTATAATACAAGCAATTGTGGGTAAAGGGTCTTGCTCAAGGACCCAATCGTGGCATCTTGGCAGAGGTGGATTTGTTTGAACCCTGGCCCTCTACGAGTTATTTTTTTATGGTTTCCTCTGTCTAATCGACACTTTTGACATTTCGCAGCCAAAACTTTCTTCTGCAGCAGACACTTTCATTTCCGTTGCCATTGCATCATGGACAGAAGTGCATCATGTACATAATCGGTCAAGTCATCTTTGGTTGCAAACTTGGAAATGTTCGATAGCCCTTGCCAGTCATATCATTTTCACAATTTGGGAAGTCTGCAATTTACTTTATTGCAATAAATTCTCACAAAATTACTAATTGTAAAACTTTAGTTAATCATTAAGGTGAATTTTAGCAGTAAATCCATTAAGCTTTAGTTTGAACTACGTTTCACAAGACTGGCTATTCTTCTCAGAGGGTAGCTCGAATTGATGACTGCTGTTACATCAATTAAAAGTATAATTGAACAAAAATGCCCTTGAGCACCAACTCTTCTACTAGGCTCCCCCAGATGGACAAATGATCACCCTGCCACAGGGGGCATTTCCAGAAACCCTGCATAGGGACTTGTAGACTCTGCAACCTTATTTTTTCATTAACCAAGGTCTACCTAAGCGTATAAGGATAGTCATGATTGACCAGTAAACAGAAAGCTTTGTCCCAGACCCAAGCTCCTGCTTTACCATTAACAGTCCAGTACAATGACTGCAAAACCTCTGCTGACACAATGTGTCAATCTCACTTGTGAACAAGATACTAAGATACTCGAATCCTTCATAAGGGCTCGTTTTGACCTCTTGCTTGAAGGAAGTACTCCACTCTTTTGCTTAAAAGACGTAAATATTCTGATTGCCATCACAGCAGCTTTTCACGTGAATGATTGAAACACTTGAATGCTTGCACTCAAGGATAATATCATCTGCAGCACACCTCTAGCTCTCCAAACTCGACTTAATTTTCATACAGAGACCATATTGTACAAAATAAGTACTTTAATATTACATTCTGAGTTTTGAATAGAGGGTTTTATTCATATAAATGGAATTAATCATGTTTATGCAGAGATTCAAGATATTCCACTATATGCCAGTCATGGCACAATAATAATCACGAAATGATCAGTACACAACACGAAAACTTGATGCACTCGGCACATGTACACTTCCACAAGCTTTGTAGCACCAACTAACCTAACGCATGTCTTTGGAATGTAAGAGGAAACCAGAGTACCATTAGGACACCTATGCAGAAATATAGAGAACTGTGCCCAGACAGTGGTCGGGTCTCAACCTGGGTCTGTGGAGCTGTGAGGCGACAGTGCTAAGCCCCCTAAAAGCCAGGTCTGACATTGGTAAATGAATGTCATTTCAGAGATGCTACAGGCAATCTTAAAATCAACCCTGGACCTACAAAACAAAATTGCATCCCAGCTATAATGAGAAACGAGCATCAGTTTAGCACCTACCCTTAAACTGTATTCCTTCAACCATGCAATTGCTATCTCAGAAATACATGTCAGGCTTGGTATGTCATAGTACAGTTTTTTTTTTATTTATATTGTCCTCAATTTGTCATCTTTAGGTAGAAATGTTTTTAACTTCATACCCATTATTAGCACAAACCAACAAACTGTAGGGTTTTTCACTGTCTAAAAACAATCTGACACATCTTTCCACTTGAAAGCATAGATCTCAGTTCTGCATGGGGTGAGTACATACAAGACATGGATATAGAGGGCATGAACTACCATAGACCTGTAGCCAATAAGACCAGTCATTACTCAACACAGCCGATCAAGCACTAGGGAGAAAGACAATAGCCTGAAGTGGCTATAAAGAGAACCTAACATAAGACTAGTATTATAATACTAGCAGTACTAGTCTCCTGTCAGTTTCATATTATGTCTAGTAACATAAAACTTATTTACTTTTTTACCCTTAAAAATGAAAGTGTGTGTCAGTTGGAGAAGTGGATATGAAAAAAACAGAGATGATGAATTTCTGTAGAGCGATACTCTCATCAAGCACTAGCAAGAAAGACAATTATCTGAAGTGGTTACTATTGACATGAGAACATGTTTAGTACCTCAGAATTATAAAGTAAGGCCAAGCCAACAATTAAATACAATCAATTGAGGGCTCAATAGGACCATTCAACAAATTAGCTAATTCATCTCCGAATCAGGCTCTGGGGTAAATGATAGCCAGATTAAACGCAATACAATAAAGGAAGCACGCTGTGTAATGTGATCACATGCTCTGTCATGTGGCCAAACATTCATACGAGTCATATGAATGCTAAAGAGGAAAAAGAAGTGACTGATCACGGTGAATTAAGAAAAGCTTCACTTTCACCCCTAGGCTTGTTTAATACGGCTCTTACTTACCCTCTTCCTGAGGTTGTAGGTTAGCACCAGGTTCCGGGCGAAGTGGTTCGAAAAGGCCGTGTAGAATTCCAGCACTTTCTGTAAGGCGTCACGCTTGATGACATGGAGGTCGCAGTAGGTTAGGGCGCGGACGTTAGCACAGGCCTGTGCTAAATTCACTTCCTTCCAGAACACATCTCCAAAGACGTCACCCTTTCCTAGCAGAGAGAAAGCCACCACAGATGAGTCAAAATATTATGACCATTCACAGATAAAATAATTATCTAATTATAACTGCACACGTCATGGTCTGGGATACTGGTAGGCCTCGTTTTTTACGATTTCATCTTTACGGTGTGAATTTGAAAATAAACACAAATACAAATTGAGCAGGAAATATACTCTGAAACTTGAGTTTTTTAAATTTTCCCCAGTAAGCGAGATATTAAATACTGTTTTTATAAAATAATATTTATGATTAATGACTTTGCTCAACTGTAGCGGTCATGTTAAACGTTTTTAATGTACACACTCCAGCACTCAGCAGTGTGTGACATAAAGAGACACATGGCTGAAGTGTCGAGAAGCTGTGATCATAGTCGTGTTTTAAACATGTAGGTAACCTACTATGATGTATACAGTATTTATTAACCATTACAATTTACCATAAATTCAATTTACGATGGATTTGTAACAATACATCCCCATTGTATATTGGGGATTACCAGACTATTAGACAGTAATCAACAGTTGATTCTCATAGTGTAAGTCTAGGCATCTCTAGACAATGGTAATAGCAATCTAAAATACTGGACTATGGAGCAGATAGTTCCACTTCTACCAAGGTGCCACTGCTGGACCTTGAGTAATTGTAATTTCTAATTCGCTCTGGATAAAGGCATCTGCTAAACTACCCAATTTAAATGTAAATGTTGCTGTTACCTTCATGCGTGAGTGCAAATCCTTCAAGGATCAAGAGAACTAAACTAAATGTCACTTTAGCACAGTTTAGATCAACATGGGAACTAGGGGAAACTTGAAATATAGCCAGTGTTTCTAAACTACATTAAATGTCATTGAGTAGAACCATGTGAAAATGTCATGGCTTTAACTGAAAGAGCGCACAGAAAATGGCTTTAGAGAAAATACCCCAGTGTTCTGTTTTTACCTCATTTCCATCCAGCGTGTATGAGCAACCATCACTAACAATAATGTTGGCATTTTATCTTTCTCATAAAAGAACAGAAGACTGGAAACACACTTATAATGGAAGCCTAAGGGCAATTCTGTGATTTCAGCAATAAACGTTTAATCGCGCATTCATAACGTACAAATGTTAGCTCTTTTCATTAGAATAAAACAGCAAAACTTTATTGGACTAGGGATGCCCTGGGCTTAATTTGTATTAGCTCTTGGACTTCTAATCTGCATTTCCATTGGCTTGCATATCTGTGTGATTTTGTCCAGGTATACAGGTTTGCTCCTACACTCCAAAGTTGTGTGTCTACCTCTGCCTGGAACTGTGGTTAAGGTACTAGACTATGGGCCAGAAGGTCCAGAGTTCAAATCCCACATCTGAAAGAGTTGGGTCCTTGAGAAAGGTCCTTAACCCACAATTGCTTGGATTGTAAGACCGTATTAAATGTAAGTCGCTCTGGATAAGGGCGTCTGCTAAATGACAAATGCTAGACGTCTGCTAGATGTAAATGTCTGTGTATTCTCCTAAATTTAATACAGGAGTGGGTATGATATAGTATAATATAGTATAACTAAATATAGTCTTGCACTTGGATGTCTTTGCTCGGTTATAGTTCCCTTAAAGGCCTGTACACCACCTGACACAACAGACTGGTGGACATGATTGCTGCACAGTTTTCATATAAAGAAAGAAAATATATTTAAGTACTTTGTAGTTAGATCTGAGTATCTGGTTTAATGTAACATCTGAAGTCTTTTCAACAATTGCAAATACGTCAGATATTTTTTCTTTCTTTAAAATCAAAAGAGGCTTTGGTATATGAAATATCATGCACATATGATTTGTATTTGGAAGAGTCATACCCTTAAAAAGTACAATATATTAAGTTATTATCACTATAATTAATTGCAAAATGGGATATGATATCAAATAAATGGGTGACTGCACCAAATAGTGCTGAGTTAAAAGCACCAAATAGTACTGACTGAAATGCACAAATAGTACTAAAAGCCACACTTAACTATTATCTGCTCTGTGTAGATTTGGTGGAGAAAGTACTAAAGGTCAGGAGTAAAATTGAGTACAGATCAAAGGCATTTCTAGATGACTTGTCTTAATGGGGCACACAGAGAATTTAGAGGGGCACAGCTGTACCCCTCTGCTTGTCAATGAGCCATAGGGGCACAACTGTACATAATAAATAAGCCTGTTTAAAACAATTTTAATTAAGTCATTTACCACTACAGTGGTAATGCTATAGTTACGAAATGAAAAAGCAAACAATTATTTTTTATTGATTCCATTCATTTTGTTTATGCTAACATAAATTATTCCTCTTCTAGTTTAATGAATGCCTTTGCCTAAGTTTATGTACTGTTGATAGCTTGTATGGTTATAAGTGGCTAGCCAAAACATTTAGCTATGAACTATCATTAAGTTACCTGCCGTGTCTGATGATGCCTCTGGGACAGGCTATAGGGCTGCTGTGTATCCCAAATAATGTGGTATGGTCATATGTACAGTTCAGTATTGCAAATAAATAAATAATGGACCAGGAATAAACTGTAATCCTTCTGTTTCGTTAATTAGTTTTGACTTAAAATAAGTAGTCAAATGAATGTTAGTTTTTTCCATAAATACTCCATTCCATCAAGATTAAACGTGCTTTATTACTTTATATTACATTACTGCTAATATTATTTTAATGAAACCAAAGGAAAGCCAGGCTTCCTGTGTAGTTTTAAAGCACTCGCCTGTGGTGGTCATATACTGTATAGCCATCATTATTTTTATTGCTCTTCTGACATCTCCAACTAATAATGTCCTACACTTTGCTGATGTTAGTTCAAGCTCAGGTACCACATCATTTATAAATGAAGCACTGAGGGCACCTGAACTTTAATAAAAGGTTTGCACTAAGGTGATTCTGATGACAGCATAACATTTAACAACTACTTCAGCATTATATGGATCTCTGCCTACTAAGATTAAAGAATATGTATATACATAAATAGTCGAATAAAGCAGAGAAACTATAGAATTTATTTATTTACTATAGATAACTTGCTTGTTTTAGAAGCAGGAACAGAGCTGTACTCTACGTTCAGTCATTAGGACATTGCCAACCAAACACGAGGATTCAAATGTGAGACAGAGGGAAAAGATACATTACAAATAAACAAATATGGCATATGTACATCTGAGTATTTTTCTGGCTCTCAGAGTAGAGATACAACGGCAAAAGTCTGAGACCACTAGTGAAAATGCATCTATTCTTTAATTTTAACATTTTTTAATTACAAATCAGAGAGCCAGCATAACAATTTGAGTGATAAATTTGTTATAAATTAGCATTAATAACCAAACAATAGTGTTTGGTATTATGCTTACGCTTTTACCTGTATAGACAGCATGCACTTGAGCTGACATGGACTGCACAAGCTTGGGCAAAATCTGTTCTAAAATTCTAATATTGACATTTAAATCCCTCCACAGTTTTGCTCCACTCTGTCTTTGCAATTCAGTACATCACAACACTCCTACCCTTTGCGTTCCTCTGATTCTAACCTTCTCTCTGGATTCCGCTATATAAATCAAACTTGTTTTTGTTGATCCATGTTATCCCAGCCTCACAATGTTCACAATATTCCATATACTAAATGCCTGAATGACTTTGGAGGAAGGTCATCAAAGTCAGCACCTCTTCATTGTTTTTTAAAATGTGTCATGAGTCGTTATCCTGCTGCAGTATGAATTGTTTTCCACCAAGATTCAAACAAGCATTTTCATTTCTGATCTCAAACTATTGTCCCCACCATAGATTTATAGGATTTTAATGTTCAATGTTGCATGAGTAAGCCGAACTCACTATAAACCACCAGGCAACAGGGCATCTGGGGTAATTCAATTCATCAAAAGGCTGTGAAACACATGTGATGTAGAGAATTTGTAGCCGTCCACGGGAATAACAGATATCCTGTTGTCAAATTCACTGAGCTAATAGCTACTGTAGGAAAAAAACATACATTTTTAAAGGCAGCACCCTTAATATAATATGATAAATGAACTGAGCAGCACTCATTTCCTCCACAATCACATCATTTCTCAACAAGCAAACTCCAAATAGTATTTCAGCATTGTGGGGGAAATGCTTATTTAATGATACAGCACAGAAAAAAAAATCCAGCAGTGTATGAAGGGTGTTATAAGTTTCTTTCAGAATTCTGACTCTGATCTCATTGATAGTGGGCCAAATGGCATTAAGAGCTCCTCTTACATGAAGCTTCTCACTCCTTCATTATGGTCACTGAACCAGAGGCTTAGATATTATAATGGAGCCCAGTCTCAGTGCTGCATCCCAAGGCTGATATTCCTAAAGGGAAAAACCTCGAATATTCAATTAATTAAAACACAAATTGATCTAGTAATGAGCCTAAGTCAGTTGTGTGAAACTGGCTGCTGCTTGCACTCCCTGAGAGGCATTCATTGAACTGTGGAGAATAGTGAGAGAGCCAAACATGCCACATTTATTCCAGTGCGGTTTTTATATTTTCTGTTTTAGAATTGCAGAATTCTGGATAATAAATCAAATAGTTGTACAAACCGATTTGCTAAAATATTAAAACCACCTGGTCTGTAGAAACATTTCCGTAGGTGTTACATGTCAAATTAATGTTTATACGAAGCCCAGACAGAGGTTTATCCAGCTGAACATCACAACACGTCTTTTTCCCACATAGGGTCTTTGTACCTTTACTTTCTTAGCTAAACAGTGCACACTTACCTAATGGTCCATGTGATGGGATGAATCAAACCAGACCTCCTTCTGCCATTGCTCCAAGATTCAATTTTGAAAATAGCGTGCACCAAGGTGGTTTTGAAAATGGACAAGTGTTAGCATAGTGTGCACTGTGACCCAGCTTGACAGCCCCAGGGGGTGTTGCACTGTTTGCTGTAACACAATACTCCCACCACCAGCATTAAACATTTCTGTGTAACAGCAGCTCTTCTTTCCGTTTTAACTAGATGTTTTTTTTGTTTTGGTTTTTTTTTTGGCTTCTTTAACGTCGCTATCGGCATCAGCGGCCATGTAAGCGACACACACAAGGTTATATCCATACACAAGTT
>JAVSBV010048689.1:0-10985 GCA_033117975.1 Parotocinclus spilosoma
CTTACTAAATTCCAGTCAACGTTTGAAGAACTTATCCAGTGTGATCTGACGCGCTTTAGCAGGGGCTAAGTGGCTTCTTTTTTTGTAGTAAATGGAAATGTTAGGCAAAGACCAGTAGGTGGCAGTAGAGGGTAGCGTTTTTGGGTAGTGATGTCAGAGACGAAGAGTTTCTTGGTTTTACATACGGATATTACATACTGTACACGTTTTTGGTCCGATTAAGCGGAATTTGGGTCCAAATAAGGGGAATAAAATTAGACGCATTTAATAGGATTTGTTTCGGTACTTTAGGATTTGGACCGAATAAGCGGCTGGTCCCTTTAACCGGAATCGACTGTATTAACAAATGCACCAGTTGCATTAGCATCAACAAAATAAACAAATAAATAAAATATTAATTAGTGATAATTTGTTAATTCATCATTCATGCCAAAGTAACACTCACTTTACTGGTTAGTTCAACATTAACATTTCTTTCTTTCTTTAATATTTCTTAAGCACAGTTGTACATATGACTGATTTGCAAGCCGAGGGGTACAGCTGTGCTCTTCTGAATTCTGTCAGTGCCCCTGTATGACAAGCAGTCTAGAAACACCCCTGCATGTGACCGTTTCCTAACCGCTCTTTTTCCTCTCTTATGCTACAGAGCGTGTGTACGTTCATCAGTGCAGGCAGTAAACTTTTACAGCTTCAGTGTTTATGGAGGTCTAAAAACTCAGCCCAGGTCAGCACCATCACCTGGGCTTTAGCAGCTTACACATGCATAGGTAAGTCAGTCAACTTCCTTTTATTATCTCCATACAGTCCAGTCCAAACATCTGGGTGCACTAACAATGGTATAATGACCTTATGTAACATATTGTCGACGACTGGTCCCACCAACGAGACTGTGGTAGCCTAGTGGTTAAGGTCCTGGGTTCATGATGGTCCTGGGTTTAAATCCCACCGCTGCCACCGTTGGGTCCTTAAGCAAGACTCTTAACCCACAATTGCTTGGATTACAGTCGCTCTGGATGAGGGTGTCTCCTAAATGCCGTAAATGTAATTTTAAACTTGGATTTATGACTCCATAATTCTCCTTATATTAATATCTAAGCCTTTAACCCATTTTCCTTCCACAAAAGTGGCAAGCTGCTCCAGGCTACAAAAGGGTCAACTTGGCATCCCAATGAAGCAGTCAGGTATTGCTATTGCTCAGGTGTAAGGGAACGTCACACTAAGTATTCACCATCCTAGCATGTAGAAGCTGTTTTTCTTGATTATTTTCAATAATACTGCATACACATTTCATTTTGTGTTCTAATGAAGAGCCTGAGAAATAATTATATATGGTCATTACATCATTGGTATATCTAATGGAATGGTGTCCTAAGATTACTGCACAGTACTGAATATTAGTAATAAATATAATATCTGCATACTTAATGGAATAAAAACTGATTATAGTGCTGCACTCAGACTTTTGGACTGCTTTTTGTTTAATACCAAAACTTCTAGTCATACTAAATAGGCCACTCAGTCCAGTATAATGTACCAGAGATCCTACCCATCCTTTAAGATCAATCAAATAATCCGTTTTTTATCTTTTATTTTAAACACAATAACCTTTTTTATTCAGCGAGGATCTTCACAACCATGGTGACAACTGGGGACACTCAGGGTGAGTTGATTTCTATTATATTTTATTGATTGTCTCACTAATTCCATATAATGGGACAGCTCTATAGTAGTTCTGATTATTATAGATTATAGAGGTCAATTATATGAGTATGTTTAAATACAGTCGAATTCGGTTAAGAGGACCACATCAGGACGCTGGTCCGATTAAACGAACATGTCTATGTTCACATCCCGCTGGTTTTGCTCTTGTCAACACAACTTTTCGGATTTCCTGACTTTTGATAAAAGCATAAATTCTGCCGGGGATCCCAAAAATCCTCCTATAAATCGCTGATCTGCTTTGCAGTGGCTAAGCGGCGACTTGTGGCTTCTTTTTCATATTCGCTCTCACGTTCTTTGATCCGATTAAGCGGAATTTTGGTCCAAATAAGCGAATAGCATTACACGTATATGTTTTACATTACACTGATTTGTTTTGGTACTTTAGAATTTGGCTGGTCCCATTAACCGGTGGTCCAATTAACTGGATTTGACTGTACATAGACGTAATTCATGAAGCTACACTATGGGAGAGATTCCAGATTCCAGATATAATCCTGAGTGGCAGTGGGAGCCGAACATTAGACATCCTTGTGAGATTCCCAAACGACTTTAGCTGGCTTATCTAAATCCAAAAAAGCAATGCCTACTCCGACACCTAAATTATAGTGAAGTCAAGGTGCACCTGACACCCACCTTAAGTGCTAAGCAGAGGCTAAGATTCTAAGCAACGTCAAACGTATCAAAGCATCAAAAGATGAAATTATCCACTGAAGAATGAGAGCACTTTTTGAGCTGCAACTAATGAAACATTCATTCATAATCTTTTGCTTAATCCACACGGGGTCACAGGCCAGCCAGTGCCCACCCGGCAACTCTGGGCGCAAGGGCAGGAACAACCCTAGATGGAGCGCCAATCCAGTGTAGGGCGCACACAGACAGTAACATACTTAGGGCCACTATATAGACACCAATTAACCTAACATGCATGTTTTTGGACTGTGGGAGGAAACCGGAGTACCCGGAGTAAACCCACGCAGACACGGGGAGAACATGCAGACTCCACATAAAAATGACCCAAGCCGCTTCACCTTTGGGATTGAACCTGGGACCTTCTTGCTGTGAGGAGGTGGTGCTACCCACTAAAAAATCCTTTTCTTAAATTTTGATAGTGGAAAAACATCTCAAAATATGAAAATACAATCTGAAAACTGGCTGTACTTTCATCGGATATGTGAAGCTTAGAAATAGAACAGTATAAATACCAATAAATAACTTTAAATGTTAAATGTTTTCAGTTTGGTAGAATTGGTCCATATATTCTCTTGATTATGTGCAGTCTAATTTCTTGAGTGAAAAGTGTTTCATTTGAAGCTTATATTTTCTTTTAGTTCTTATTCGCTTCGTGGCCATGACAGTTTTGAACATCTGGGTGACAGTCACTGTGATGTACTACAAACCTACGGCCAAGAAACGGGACTGATCTGCAGAGAGGCGCCATGGAAGTGACATCGCTTTTTGGCTCGATTGCCGTCAGCTTGCTGTTGTTGGATTTTTTTTTTCCTCTGTAGTAAAAGTGTTGCTCTTGCTTATGACCAGCATTAATACTGACCAAACAAATCTGATTTACTATTACAGCTTCGTTTTATTCCATAGGTCTCAGGGTTCTTGCTTATTGTGTTTTCTTATATAGTTCAATAGTTATAAATAAAAGGTTTTAATATACACAATAGCTGATGTATGATTTTTTGGTGTTTGACAGCTAATAAGTAATGGATGGGTATAATGGGTACCAGTTTAACATGATACACTGGAGGCAGAGAACTCCCAATAGTATGTTACAAAGATATATTACCTTATCCATCCCTGCGATGGAGTGGTGACCTGGCCGAGGTACACTTGTGCCTACGCTGTGTTTATTTGCAGGTAGGTCCTGGAGCTTCCTAGGCAAGGTTAAAAATTTAAATAAAATCTTTTTTTCTGAGTATTTTTTAAGTATCAGTTGCTATATTTAGAAGAAAGTAGCTACATAGTGAAAATGATGCTTAATCACAGGTAACTGTTTCAAATAAAGTACAAATCATTGTTATTTTTTTGTAGTAACAGTATTTAGTGCACTAATATTTCTTACTACAAAAAAGTAAAACATTATTTTAAGTGTGTTTTACTTACAATTTAGCCTTCTAGCTTAGCAATTGAGCAATGATGGAGCACTTTAGCTGTAGTTATCTTAAAAAATAATAAATATCAGCTTTAGATATCCGAGTTCTGATATATATAATGCTCACAAAAATAAGGGGATATTATATCAAATATGCCCTAATTTTTGTAAGTAGTGAATTTAAATCAGTTGAACTCTTCAGTTTTAACACAGCAAAATGTTTTGCTACTACAATAGTAAATATTTTAACCTTTAGCCATAAACTTACCTTGGTTGTTAGCTTCGTTAGCCTTGTAGCTTTAATGTGAAGTAAATCATTTCTTGGTTTACTTGAAGACTGTGTACTTTTCAGTATATATAATTAAATAACTATATTTGTAAAAAACAGTAATTCTAAGTATTAAATATTTCTGTTTCAAATAATATGTATTAAGTTTGCCAGTTGATTCTGAAGTGGCATTAACGTTTAGCATGTAGCCATACACTTCTAGAACTTTCCTACAGGCTATTAAAGGGCAAATGGACAATTCTTGAACCTGTAACCTGAATTCTTGAATGTTTCCCTAACCACAAATCCAGATTTGATATCAGTGACCTAGATGAAACTGGTTTTGCTTTTCTAACTGGATTGTGTAGTTCTTAAAAAGTGACACTTTAAAAAATTAATCCGAAGCATCTACCAAAAACGATATATATTTAAGAACCACAACACAAAAACACAAGAATAAATTCAAAATGCAAGCGTTTAGATTTGCTAGTGTTCACTTTGGATGTAAAACAACATTTTAAACAAGTTTAGCGGGTGAAGGCGGTCGTACTTACTTTGGCGACCATAAATATAGATTTTGGTTCTGCGAATTTTTGATGATTCCAGAATACATAGGAATACCAACAGCAATTGAATAAAGTGTATTTTAAGACCTTTTTAGTGTGTACATTTCAGATAAATTTGTGATCATTTTAGAATAAGGCCTAAGGGGTAAACCTCTGCCTCTTCAGAATAAGGCTTCAATCCTACAGGACCAGGAAAAGCACCTGTAACAGGATGATTTGTCCTACATCGAACATTTTTAGGTGTAGGTTCTCAAGCCCTTCTGATCACCCTCACCAGGATAAAGCTAACTGAAGATAAATGACTGGGTCGTATCAAGAAAACCAGCAGACCGTTTTATATTAAAACCTTTACTTCCATAACTACATTCACAGCTATATAGATGACTTTTATTGTTTACAAAAATAAGCAAATGTTATACAGGGTCTTCAAACCACCATGGCTACATACTGGTTTCATTCTATTGGTCAAATGATACAGCGTTTATAAAACATGCAGATCCAGACGTTGCTCTTTAACAAGAAAAGTGCTCGGGCCAGTATAAATAAACCAAGTGAGTTTATGATACCACGTCCAAAAGACGGTGTGTCGGATTATGGGAAACCAAAAAAAAAGTACAGTAACACATTCATGGCATTCGCAGTCTCTCGCACATTCACACATTCATTGGAAGTAGAAAAATACTCCAAACCACAAAAAGTCAGAAGTAGAGAGAGGTGAATGTTATTATCTCAGATAATGTTACTTGTCAGATCCAGTCAATATTCAGTTTCAATAACAGATGACATGAGCATGATAAAGTTCAGTTTGAAGCAACTGACCCTCAAAAATCATTCAAAGGAACCATTGTCATTACATTAATGTTTTACGGCACTCCACTGACCCACGTTCAAGTTTGGATGGTGCTCTTCCAGCCAGGCTGTGTCTAAGGGAAGAGAGGTCGGCCATGTGATCATCTCCCAGCACTGCAACGGTGACCCCGGTAATGGACTGGGGTTCTATCTAGAGGCTGCATCCTAAGTTCTCCAGGATAGGAGACAAACAACAACAACCCTCATCAGGGTTTATCCATTCACTCAACGTTCAGTATTTAGCGCATGATAAACGGTGTTATGTGCTCATGGGAGACTTTGTTAACCCAAAGGATTATGTTCATGACCAAAAAATGATGAGGCAATGTTTGAAGATACCTCTAACCTCTAACATGTAGCTGTAGTAATTCTGCAAGTGATGCTAATTTTCAGTGTTTTTTGATACCATTTCAGATTCATTTTTGACCTGCACATGCATATGATCCTACAGCTCAAGCAAGTGCTTGAAAAAAAAAAAGATTTCAACATGCACACAACATTTCTGTAAAAGTAACAAGTAGTTTGTTGATAGTACCTGGAATATATCTGTATTGTAACAAAGTGAAACATGAACCATGCATTTTTCCTATATGACATTTATTACTTGGGCATTAAATTATAATTTAATTACAGTAATAACTACTGCTTGTATAAATGTGAAAATAAAGCAGACTAGCCAGAACTGTTGGTAGCTTTGCAGCTAATTTTCATAACACCATGTATTTTATTTTAGTGAGCCACAGTAACTACCAAAAGGACTTTGATAATTGGGCACTGGAGATGTATTCCAAAATATAATATTAACTGTGTCACTGGTATTCCGATTGCTACATATAGCGTTATTTTATGTATATTAAAACATGTACAGACTTAAATAAACATACTTTGAAAATGTATAGTTTATTTTATATTAATAAATATCTTTTTATTTAGACATTATACGGGTGGGTACTGGCTAGCCAATGAGGATTCATTGGAAGAAAATTGATGGATGGATGGATGGATGGATGGATGGGGGATAAATTCAAGTCGAAATCTCAAACCCTGCCTCTTTTTCAATTTGTTGGTTGTTGTAAATAATAAATCATAAACCTGTAATTTGTTAAATAAATCTCCCATGAGGGGGTTAAGTCGATTCAAATGGCTTCCTGCTTGTGTTGTGATGCAGAAATGAAGACAAATACACAGTTGTAATATCATTAGATAGAATGTGTGTTTGTATACAGGTAACAGTGTGTAGTGGTGCTTTACCTGATACTGTAGTGTAACGTACCAAACATCAGAATCAGCATGGGATCCAAACAAGAAGCAGATTTAAATGGTTCCTCTTAGCAATTCATGTTAAATCCTTTAGTAAACCCTGTTTAAGTTGACTTCAATACATACTAGTTTTGTGCCGCTCGTTGCTTGAGCAATATAACATTTAGACTTGACATTTACTGCCTTCCATATGGGAGCAGGTTCCCTGCAGCATTTGAGCTCCTCAACCTGGGTTGTGTTTACATGGGATGAGAAAATTCTGAATATGTGGCTTGTTCCGAACAACTTTGAGGATCCCACAAGAACTGCTGGATAATCTGATCCTGTCCATCTCCATCACTGTCGGTGTGTTTTGGCAGTCTTGGGTGATCATACACCCTACTGAACAGTCAATGTGGGAGCACTCTTGTTCAGTTTAACATACTTCTGTTCACTCCCATAAATATATCACTTACTACTCAATCACCATAACTGAGTTTGCATCTCATTTGCATAATCAAACAACTTTTTGACTTTTCATTTGCTTTTCTGATAATCTTGTTTAACTAAATAATAGCAAATCTCTTTTTTTTAATCGCTTCACATTCCTCGTGAAATAGCCCCTCATTTTTGAGCAGTGTATATTGTAAAACAGTATATGGGATGAAGACATCGGATTTTGTGTTTATTCATGGAGTCTCTACTTTCCTTGATTTGGTTTGTTCAAATTGCTTACTAAAAATAGTAAAGAAAATAATTTTGTTAAAAAAAGAGGAGCATTAGGTAAATCAAATCTTATCGAAGATTGTGAGAAATCAATCAATATAGACATTAGTTTTTGTTGTTTATGTTTTTTGTGTTAAATTTACCAACACATCTCAGGCAACTATGATTATTTATACTTTGAAATGTCCAAATAAAAAGACTTAATGCCCAAGTAACACGCTCGTACCATTTTCACTTTTCTCATTTTACATCAATTTTTTTGTTAATTTAACCATTTTCATTTAAATGCTTTAATGTTTTGTTCAATCGGAAGGTAAAATCGAAGTTTTGAAGACAATAATAACCTGTTTTTGGTCAAGCAACAGATGTTAACATGTTTTACAGGGTATAATGTATTTGCTCAGCGTAATTATTTCACAGTTAACTACCCATGCTCCGAAATTTTGTCTGATACTGAAGGCAACATTGTTGTTTTTTGAAAAAAAATTAAATGGCACCATCGCAACAGTATCAGAAACCTTGACACCAACTTTTTGTGATGCAAAAGTATAGTCCATTTCATTTAAATGATCAGACGCAAGCAAAAGGCTTCGTCGTACGTTGAAAAAAGCGGCGAAAAAAGGTAGCAACTGTGATGGAATAGTAGATAGCCAGCATGCATCCATATTTTATCTATGAGTTCCCATTTTTTATTCTATGTCCACTTATTTAAAATTCTGACCCCATGTGGAAGGCACCATATGTGTAACAATATAGGAAATCGTGACAAAAGTCAGCTATTGTCGGTACACACCTAGACGAAACCCAGAACAGAAGGACATGTTTAACAAACATTTTTTCACACAGCTTGTAGTGTTCAACTTGATACTTTTTGTCCGAGTAAGTGCTCTGCATTCTGGGTCGGTCCTGAAAATATTCTGGAGATGAAGCCTTAACAGCCGTGGTTTGGAGAGATTCTTCTTCTCACCTTTCGGTGTGGATTTATTTATTTTTTTAAAAAGGTTCCACAAACCTCAGACGATCCTTACGCGGTAACGTCCGGAACACGACAACGTAACGTTTTTGCGCTAGTTTGGAACCTTGCAACTTTACAAAAGGTTAAGTCTTTAGTTGGTGTGAAAGGAGGAGAGCCCAACCTCAGCACGTAGTTACACCACTTTCCCAAAGTGAGGTTAGCTAAAGAGAACAGGAGGAGGAAAATAAAGAGAGAGTTAGTCTCACCTTGTCCCTTAACATCCAACGATACATTTAGGCATGTGCTGGTTACACAATAGCTACATGTTGGATTATACCAACTAGTTGCAATCAGCCGATTTTCCACCTGGGAGACGGACATCTAGCTAGAAAACTTTGAATCATTTGTTCTCTAATGGTCAGGACCCTCTCAGGTCTGTTCTGCATTGACACTGATGTGGTTGTGTGTTAGTGTGTGTTGAACTAGTACGAGTTGCTCAGACACAGCAGTGCTGCTGGAGCTTTTAAACACTTACTGTCCACTTTATTAAACACATCTACCTTAATGCTCCACCTTGTAAATGTAAATGTCAGAGACAAAATCAAATCATCCTCCATCATCCTCTAAACCTTCATCAGTGCTCGTATGATGACGGTGGCTGGAGATTTTTGGTTGGTGAACTATTTTCATGTCCAGCAAAGACAATATAGTGTTTAAAAATTCCAGCAGCACTGCTGTGACAGATCAACATAACACAGACTGACACACCACTTGTCTGACTGCATTGCTGAGAATGAGCCACACCCAAATAGTACCTGATCTGTACTGGTCCTGACCAAGAGAGAACAGAGTAAAGGGAAATGAAGTATTTAGAGAAACAGATGGACTACAGTCTGTAACTGTAAGTAAAACTGATGTCATGGACAAGAATACTATATCAGATGCACCTAGTATAGTATAGTAAAGTGATCGATATGAATATTTAATATCAGCACATGCCTGTGCACACAACACAAACAGAACAGGGGAGTAACGATGCATCATGTTCAAGTCTTTTCTTCATTTTGATTTTGTCAGTGTGTGAATGTGTGGCTGGCTTTTTTTTGTGACACCATACTAGATAGAAGCCTGGGAAACTTTGTTACGATCCCGTACAGGTACTCCCCGTTTTACAACGGCCAGGCTTGCGATATTTACACAATACGGTAAGAATCCGATACTAGACATAAATACAAATTTAGCATAAAGAGTATTCTGAATTTTCCAAGGAAAGAAATCCGTGATGCGCAGCACTTTCCCGTACATGGATGAGGAAGTCGGCAGTGCGTGACCGTGAGAGTGACGTAGTGATGGGAAATGTAGTGAGGAAAAGCTGGGTTCACTTTATAAATAATAATAATAAATACATTATTAATTAAATTACATGAAATATTAATACTTTATTATAAAATAAGCTTCGTTAATCACTTGCCCAACTGTAACGGTGGTCACGGTTGTGTTTTAAACATGGAGACGCTGGAGAAATGTACATAGCCAACACTATGATGTATATATTGTATATTAAACTACTTAATTTATAATACATTTAGCTTGCGATGGATTGGGCGGTACATATCCCCATTGTAAATCAGGGACCACCAATCATGGTTCTCACTGAGCATGAATTGTGCCAATAACTAAACCTTTACCCCTTTTACCCCTGACTGACTCAGCAACACAACTTTCCCATTTAGGACATGAGAACCTATAATGACTTTGTTTACTGGACTAAACAACAGTAACATTTATATTCTTTCTATTGTTTTATTTATTATTTGATCTATATGTCTAATTCTATAGCTTCTCTATTCTCTGCTTTATTTTACCCCTCATAGTATTATATTTGGTTTAATTTATTATAGTCTATATACTTTATATTTTCCTTAAATGTGTTCTTTCAATTTTCATATTTAGTATAATTTTTTAAAAATTATTAATACATATTATTAAGGTAACTTTGTTTAAATCTTATCAACTTGGCAGCCCAAGGAGGTTGGGTCACTTTTTGAGTCTTGTTTCTCTTATTCGTATTTCTTATTTAATTACATCTAAGGTTTAAGTTCAAACCTAGTTTAGTACTAATTATTATTAATATTACTATTCGTTTGATTTATTTATAAGCAAGTAAAATGGTTCTGTGGTCCCGAGGAGGAGACGGAACAACAGGGGTCAAAAGCCCCCTAGATTAGGCAGACTAAAAATACAGGAGTTGTTTTATGAGGAGCAGATGTGATGGTGATTGGTCAGTGATTTTCACAAAATAAATTAGGCAATACTTTTTTTTATTGCTTGTTTCGCGGATCCGCCGACGATCATATTCGAAGAATACAAAAATTTTTTTATCTTTTAGCTTTTTCCGCCCTCCGGTGGAGAGCCAATAATATTGTTCTGTATATTAAATTTTTTTCCCAGATTCACTTTCATTTAATTGTAGATTAAATAAATTTAAAAAAAAATATTTTTATTTCTTCCTCCTTCCTTGTATTGATTCCACATAGTCCTCGAGAAATTGAAAAGTGCTGA
>JAVSBV010048700.1:0-10985 GCA_033117975.1 Parotocinclus spilosoma
GTATATAATAGGATTTGTTTCGGTACTTTAGGATTTGGTCCGAATAAGCGGCTGGTCCCATTAACCGGTGGCCCTATTAACTGGAATCGACTGTATTTTGTAGAAGATATAACTCGGAATGGGTGGGTTCGCTTCCCAGAGTCGATGTTTTGACCTGGCGTGTTTCCTGATGGCCTTGAACTCACTCATTTATTCATTCATTCATTCATTAATTCACTCAGGTATTCATTAATCCGTTCATTCATTTTCTTATCCGCGTTATGATAAAGCCGGTGCCTCGCCATGGTGCGATTGCTCCATTAATGTGATTCATTTGAACCAGTGTGAACGCTGCCATATGAAATCTGGTGTTCACCTAACAAACAGACCGAGATCCCCTGAATAGGTGAGTCCGCTTCCAAATGAACAGTGGTGCGATTCGAATCGAATCATCCGATTGATGTGTGAACGCATTACAGACCAAATATACTGCTCACAATTATTAGTGGATATTGAAATATCCCTTAATGAAATGTCCCTTCATTGTAGTAAGCTGTGTACTTGTAAACGCAAGAAGGGACCCGTAATCTAACATAATGTCCTGAAACTCTGGCTATGTTAAATTGTATTTAATTGGTCACTCTAAAAAGACAGAGTACTCAATCATACCAGCTTCTGCTTCTTTCTGTTACTGGAGGAAGGTTTCCTGATGTTTCCTGTTACCATGCATTCTTTAGTGGGACTGTGGTAGCTTAGCGGTTAAGGTACTGGACTCTGGACCTGAAGGTCCAGGGTTCAAATCCCGCTTCTGCCAAGCTGCCACTGTTGGGTCCTTGAGCAAGACCCTTAACCCACAATTGCTTGGATTGTAAGACTGTATCAGTTGTAAGTCACTCTGAATAAGGGCGTCTGCTAAATGCTGGAAATGTGTCCATAACAGTGGAATTAAAAGTGTACGTTTGTGAGGGATTCATACTAAGAAACCTCATGAATGTGTTTAGGCCAGCACATAGTTGTAGTAGCTGTGAATGAATGTTTGGTATAGCAATTTGTCAGTCACAAAAAGCTATCCAATCTGAGTGTGACCCTATTTACCTGACTTATGTTTATATATGTTGGTTGGAGGTTAAGAATATCAGTGTGAATGCTAAGTGAACCAAGATTAAATTGCAACAATGGATCATTTTCTTTTTTGGTCCAGACCAAGTAGCCAAACTCCAAGTATTAATGCAGCCAAAGAAAACACCACTTAGTCTAAGACAAACAATTGTTCCTCCAAACAATGTAAAAATGTTGGTATTTGATATAATTCATCAGTTTATTTATAAGGTTTTCAGCTATATTTTCACTATATGCTGTATTTGACGTTTTCACGTACTTGAAACTGCTTAATTGACTTTTTTCTGACCCTTTTTGGCTTCCACAGCGAACGGCGATTGAGCCCCAAAGATAAATACCTTCACTCCGGTTCTTTTTTTTGTCTGGCATTTTGACTCCTCCTCATGGTTCCTGGTACCTGTCTTGGTTTGATGGGTTCTTGTTACATGTCTAATGTGTTATATGTTAGCATTGTGTCTCCTTATTGTCGTTAGCCTATATCCTCTGTCTGTTTGTGGTATCTCATTACCTAGTTGTATCAAAACATTCTTTTAGAAGAAGTTTGTGTATTAGCTTATTGCCTGTATTAGTACTGCCAGTTTGTATTAGCACTGGCTTGTTACTAGCTTTGTCTGTTTGTATTGTCCATAGTAACATTGTCTGTTTGGTGTGGCCTATCTACATGTACATTTACGGCATTTAGCAGACGCCCTTATCCAGAGCGACTTACAACTTATACAGTCTTACAATCCAAGCAATTGTGGGTTAAGGACTGTGCTCAAGGGCCCAACTGCGGCAGATTGGCAGAGGTGGGATTTGAACCCTGGACCTTCTGGTTCGCTAGGCTAACACAGTCCCACATCTCTTAATGTTAGCACTTTTTAGTGTTAGCCTTTGACCTGTGCTTGTTTATTTCATGCTACTGTCTTAGTTTTTAACCTCCTGTCTGTGTTTGAGGGTTGTTTGTTTGTACCAGCTCTTTTATCAGTTTATATTCACACTGTTGGCATGGATTGGCATTGCCTGTTTGTGTTCACATTGTTGTTCGCCTTATTGCTAGCTATTCGTTTCTTTCTACTGTGAGTGTTTCACCCTGTGCCTTTTCCTCGCATTCGTCTGCCTTTATTTTCCTTTGTTCATGGCATTAACAATTTTAAACCTAACTTTTTCAGTTTCACATTTAACTATTATATCAGGTGCGCTCCATTTTTTGTTTTTGTGGCTAAGCCCCTTGCACTTCTGGTCTCAATATATACACCCAAATTGCTTGGTCTCTTACCAGTCCTGGTGGGCCTCAGCCTTAGTACAGAACTTTCACTAGCTGGGATTGAAAAAGCTGCTTTACACAGTTCAGTTTGTGTTACCTCTTCATTGGTAAGGGAAAGTAGGTGCAGACGGATGTGAGAACTTCTAGCAGACCTCACAAGGATAGCAAAACAAAACGGCGTGTGTTTGGTGTTCTGCTTCCTGTCTCTCTGTCAGAATGCTCAGTGGGTTCTCCTGTCTCCAGATTGCTGTGGTTAAAATCAGCTCCAGCAGAACAGGCTAATTAGTCCCTGCTTTATATGGCTTGGTGTTTACATGTCTTTTCTCAATTCAATAGTATCTCACATCTCAGTATGCCCACCCTGTTATTCATTTGACGTTCCACTTCCCGTTTTATTCTTTCTTTCAGTTATTTGTCTCTGTCTCTCTGTTCCAGCATTACGGTGTTTGGTAATTGAGAGAGCACAACCCTTGCCTTGCGACCTATTGGCAGAATACGACGGGGTAGGCATGTCCAGCGTGACAGACAGCCTCTTGTTGCCTGCTGACCATATTGTGCCCGCTGTCAGGAGGAGAGGGGCACTGGTCGATCACCGCGATGTAATCAAGGCGCACCAGTCACACAAGCTGCACAGCACACCGAAAGCCAAACGCAAGGAGTGGGAGTGAGTATGATGCAGTGCTCTGAATTAATTAGTGATTCAATGTATATGAAAGCTGGTCATTTAATTGTTCTTATAATTTGATAAGTGCAGCATTTTAACTTAAATTCAAAACATTACAGGTACAAATGTAGATATTTGGGGAAAGGGAACTTTCACTGGGAGAGTTAAGGGCACCCCTCCATATGTTCCTAATGTGGGCTACAGAACTGCCGCTGTACCAACACGAGGCACCATCTATTTTTTATAAGTAGGAAAAACATTTTATCTTAAACAGCTGTTAGTGTTTTCAGGGCATGATCAAATTTGATCTAGGGTTAAAAACTTTTGTCTCAAAGTAGAAATTTATTAGATACTTGCCAGATTTTGTTCTGATCCATGTGAATCCAATAGAATCCACTTAAAAGGGTGGTACTATCATGCTTTACACCTGCTACCTGCTTTTAGCTATAACTATAGCTGGGCTGTACTGTAGTAATGAAAAATACAAAAAAAAACCATTCATATTCTTGGTCAAGGTTGCAGAAAGGGGCACCAGGGATGGCCAACCATAGACAGGGTACCAGTCCATCACAGGACACATACACTCACACGCTAAGGGCTCCAATTAACCTAGCAAGCATGTCTTTGGATAGTGAGAGAAACCCGATGTAGGTGGAGAAATCCCACACAAAGGACACAGGTCGTGCCACCAGGGATCGAAACCAGGACCTTCTTGCTGTAAGGTGATGGTGCCACCCATGTAAAAACAATGAGCATTTATTTGAGGTCACTCCACTCTTACACTATATTGTGGAACACGACTGGTATTTGGTTCTAATTACCAGGATGAGTATTTGTGTGGCTTTCAGTGAATTTGATTATCTGCCTCTACAGAGAATAAGCAGTATTGGTTTATGGCACAAACTCTAGATGTATGCCCACAAGTATGTTATAGGAATTAAATCCCAGCTATGACTTTACTATGACTATAGAAGTACCACACTAAACTTTACACTGTGACTAAAGCAGAGAGAATTCATGACATTAAAACAAATATGCCTTATCTGATCAAATTAACCATGTTATTGACAGACAAAATGATCCAAAGCAGAAGAATTAACCAGTGTGTGACTGTTGGATTTTTATTTGTCCATTGTGTAAGGTGTTTTATGGTATTGGGTGGTGAGACTCCAGCTGGTTTGATCATTTAAAATTTCCTATCAGCGTAGGGGGCTCATGCTGTCACCCACCCACCTTGAAGGATTTTGCATCATGCACATGGGAATCATAAGACAACAGATCACAGATTCAATTATCTTCCATTCTGACTCTATCTATTTCACTCGGTTTACACTTACTGTCTTATATAAAAGTTTGGTTTTCCTTGGTCAGATGACTTGTAAAATAAAACCTTACAGCAAACATTCTAGTGTTTGGAATCTTCTCACAAACAGCTGGATTACCAAAGTGCAGTTCCATCTCCATGGCAGAAGCAACAGCCATAATTATGGCCCTGGAATACAAACAGAAGCAATCTCTTTTAGTTAAATGCTCCAACTCCAAATCATGTGTTCGAGCATTAGAGGCTATGACCCATAAGACAAGTCAGCTTTATTTATATTACACATTTTACAATGTAGCATTGTCTCAAACCGGTTTATAATATTACACTGCTTACAAAACGGAGGGGGATATTTAATGATGATTTAATATGTCAGTTTGAAATATAATTTTAGTGAGCAGTATATATATTTTTATGAAGCCAATCCCAAATAGAGAGAACCTAGGGGGCGACAGTGAACTCTCCCTGAACTCCATACAATTTTAAGGAAGAAACATTGGGAGGACAAATGTCTCAAAAAGGTTAATTGTAAGGATGAAGTTTTGTAGTAATACCAAGTAAATAATAACAAATAAGGAAATAGTGAATAGAATAGCATGACAAATATCCATATAGGCATTTATTTCATCTGGAGGATGGAGAAAGTTGCCCTCTGGTGTGGCCTGGGCATGGTGGGACTGTTTTCTGAAGCACTCAGTAATCAATAATATATTGGTCAGAATCCAACATCTCACTCATCAAAAGTTTGATATAAATATATGCTGAAACCCAAGCCATATTGGCATACCTGAGAATGAAAAAGCCAACAGCCATGGCTTTACTACCAAAAAACATTAAGCTACCAGCTGAAGACATCAAACCTTCAATATTCAAAATTAATCCGAAGAGGATCCCACAAGAACTGCTGGACAATCTGATCCTGTCCATGTCCCATCACTGTCTGTGTGTTTGGGCACTCTCGTCCAGTTTAATATGCTTCTTTTAATTCCACATAAAAATGCCCATTAATCCCTGAGTTTCCTTGATACGATAGGAATTTAGTCCAGCTATGGATCTGCTATAGGTAAACCAGTACCGAATTAAACTGAGTAAGGTCGAGTAAGTCATGAGTAAGGTCGAAAGGTAATTAATAGCATTAAAAATTAAACAAACAAACAATGACCATTATGGAAAGTAAATGAAGGTGTCTTACCATGACTGCTTTTGCTTTCTTTGTATTTTTTTTGCATGCTGTAGTAGCTCATAGCTGCTTTTTTATTTGGTTACCATTATATCTTGTGGCTAAAGTGTATCATTTTTAAGTTCTGGCTTTTGTGTGGATGTGGGGAAGCTCTGTTTGTCTAGGAAGTCAACAAAACATGCATTTGACCAATGGAACCCAACCTTTCACACAAATTTGTAACTGTCTATTAATGGATGGCTTGCAAGCTTCAGTATTGGTAGGCAAGCGGTCAGACAGTAGTCAGTAATTACAGTACTCTACATTTAGAGTGTGTGTGTGTGTGTGCTGTATTTAACTGCACTCTGCTCTTACATACAGTACCTTGTCGCACTGAGTGTGATCATTGGTATATTCACATTTGGGATTGGAAACCTAACCGGGATATCATTTGAGTGCTGGGGTGGGTCAGGTCTCGCATGCAAATGTAATAGAAAACCAATCAGGGGATCATCCAAAGCTGCCTCCATAGTACAAGTCAAGTTCAGTTTATTCAAGCAATAGAACACGAGAGGGAGTGTGTTATCACGAATAACATCACGGCTGTGATTTGGTCGTAGGCACGAGCCGAAGGCGATAACACACGACCTCGAGTGTTCTAATGCTTTTATACAACAGTTTTTTTTACAAAACAAATGAAGAAAATAAATCAAACAACATCAAGAAATTCATGATAAATATGCTTTAATGAGGACGGAGCCTTCCGCCAAAAAGTAGTTCCACAACAACAGTTCCATGGCTTGTCTGAAGGGCTACAATACGGAGTATAGTTTATACAGGCTAACACCACGAACGGTAACTTTAAATCTAAATTGGGATTAAGCGAAGATCTTCTGTCCAAACTGGCTGCAGGTCAAATGTTATGTTAAAGGAATCAATTTGATTAATTTTTGCAGGTTGTATAAGCACAGATACAAAAACGTTTGTGTGTATATGCCGTTACTAGGCAACGCGTCCGCAGAGTGATACAGCTTTAGTGTGAGAAGGCTTAGAACACTTAGAACACTTGTCAACCAATCAGATTGTGAGGTCGGAACTAACTGTTGTGTAATGCCGTGTCTAATTCGTCTGATAATGAACACAAGTGTGGTATTACTCAAACGACCTTCTTTGCATCTTCACTCAGCCATGGGCCGTAAGAAGAAGAAGGGCCATGGGGAGGCGGTGATCCCCCCACGCTCTCTCTTCGATAAAGCCAGCATGCTAAAGGTGCGGCGTGAGGGCAAGGACCAGAAGAAGAACTTCTCTCTGAAGCAGCAGGCTCCGTTCGCCAAGCCTCTGCCCTCATTGGTCAAACCTGCAATGGAGGCCGGACAGGACAACCCAGAGTGGCTCATCAGTGAGGACTGGGCCCTGTTACAGGTACACACACACACACACACACACAGAGTCCGTAATAGGGTACTGTTACATAATGACTTTCTTAATTCCAAACTAATGAGCAGGAGGAACCAAAAAAGATTTTCTACATAAAGAAGAAACCTTGGGGGGGGAGAAACCAAGCTCAAAATGACATTAGACTTGTTTAGCTAAAGTTTAACAGCACTAGAGTTTGGGTTTAGTTTGTATTTTAGCGATTCCTTGTTCTTATCGAGTCCAAGTTTCGATTCCAAAATGGTGATGAAATGTGCCAGATGTTTAGAAATTAACAGTATCTTTTTTTTTATGTGTCTTTATTTTAACGGGGCAGCACGCTGGCTCGGTGGGTAGCACCGCTGCCTCACAGCAAGAAGGTCCCGGGTTCAATCCCAGGGTGGGGCGGCCTGGGTCCTTTCTATGTGGAGTCTGCATGTCCTCCCCGTGTCTGCGTGTGGTGATGGGTAAAGTTGGTTATTGTGGTGGTCGTTTTGCTTATTTTGCATATTGCTGGCCAGTCTGTGCCCACCCGGGCAGGAACGACTTTGGACGAGGCGCCATCCATCATAAATATTAATAAACAAATTTAAATTAAATAGTAATTATGTGTGTGTAACCTCTTTTCAAAATACTTAACTTTAAAAAATGCTTTCTTTAAAGGTAACAATATGAGCAGATTAGCAGAGCGAGGTTTGAAAATGGTGATAGTTATGATAATGTATGTCTTGTTATGGTCTAGTGGTTAAGGTACTGGACTATGGACCAGAAGGTCCAGGGTTCAAGTCCCACCTCTGCCACAGTTGGGTCCCTGAGCAAGGCCCTTATTCCACAATGGCTTAGATAAGGGCATCTGCTAAATGATGTTAATGTCATTAATATAGATATTTAATTTGGAAGGTTACTGTATTACGTGTTGCACTATCAGCACTGCTGTGTTTAAGTACAATCTGGGACCTTTTCTTGCCCACTTGCCGGACGGGATGCTCTGTGTTTCCTTGCCCAATGGTTTATAAATTAAGCATCCAGACGACCATTGAAAATGTTATGTGTTTATCAAACGGTTTCTACCATCTATTGTACACATGTCTTTACTGTTTAAACATCAACGTGTCCAGGGACTACAGGTGGAAATTAGCTTATTGCTATAACCTGGCACAATGCATCTCTCCTGTCTCTAGGTTAATGTACATGTTGTGCATTGTCTCTGATGAATTAAATAAATAAATCAAATCAAATCAATCAGAGCTTGACTGGCACAGTGTTTTTAAAAAGAGCAGCTTTCTTTACCGTTTTCCTGCATGCCTGTTTTTGTTCTCATTCCTGCCATCCCATGGCAACTTGTGGATGTCCTAGTCGACTAGTTGATGCAACCCCTAGCACATACATGACTTGCATGTCTCTCATACACATACACGACTCCCACCTCTAGTTCAACCAGCTATGGTTCCATGCTACTAATTAGGGTCTGTGGTCACAAGACACACCTCTGTGCTAGAAAATACAGAATTGATGAAGAAAGTAGCATGTTCAGTGGCTGCAATGTCTCGCTTTCAGCTGCCTGCCGTGGATGAACGCACAAGAAGTAGGCACATATGTGTGCACTTCCTGTGGACCTTTCAGTCCCACGCCACACAATGCAGGCGTGGTGAAACAGAGACACAGGCTCCATCTTGAACACCTGTTACAAACGTCTTACAGTGTCAGCAGATAATCCGTCAGTGCAGGATCTGCTTAAGAAGTGCAAGCGTGGCCGTCACCACGTGAACTCGCCATGACTGACAGCGGGACGCCAAAGCTTAAAATACGTATCGTAAACTTTGGGTGTCACGTCCATCAAAAATATCTTACGAGTTCTTACGAATTAAAGTCTGAAAGATATGCACACACACACACACACAAACAAAGAAACAGTTTTGGTATTAATATCCAACTGCATTTCAGCCTTCACCTAGGTGCTGAGTTATGAGTGAAGTACTGAGTTGGAGTTAGAACACAGCAATTCAGTGAAAGTTCTTTGTCTCCGAGGGTACGAGGTACAGGGTGTGGTTTGATTAGAGCCTTTAGGTAAGACTGTGCTGCTCCGTTTTTGCCGTTGTAGGCGAGCAACAGGTTTTGAATCAGAACCAGGCAGCTATATTGAGCCAGTGAAGTGAACGCAGCAGTGGAGTGACATGAGAAAACTTGGGTAGATTGAAAAGGAGACATGCTTCTGCTTTGTTGCAGGGGTCTGATTGTAGTCCTGGGAAGATCAGACAGAAGAAGATTGCAGTAATTCAGCACCAGGTCGATTTATGATGATGGTGTAAAGGAGATACCTGCATGTCTGGATCAGGGTGGAGAAACTCAGCCGGTTATCAGCTTGTATTCTCCCAGTGTGTGACGGAGGAGTTTAGGGATGAAAGGGACTCAGGGACCATCTGCAGGCATGTAGCAATTGTGGGTTAAGGGTCTTGCTCAAGGACCCAACTGTGGCAGAGGTGGGATTTGAACCCTGGACCTTCTGGACACATCATTTCCTTCTGGCGCAGAAGTGGAGTGTCTTAACCACTAGGCTACCACAGTCCCATGAATGCATCTTCAGACAAAACAATTTATTTAAATTTCATATTCCATGTATCTGAGTTCTGCTTATTTTTTATTCATGACAGTTAAGTATTAGGCATTTCTATGTAAAGACTTGCTCTGATTATGTCGCTGATTGATTGAAGGGTCTACATAAAGCCTACATTACTAAGCCATTCTATGAGTCTATGAGTTAGCCATTCTAACATCACAATAAATGTAGCAACCTGCAGCAAGCTCAGCATTGCTACCTTTTAGCTTCAGGTGATGAGCTGACCTTCAGACATGCTAAGACACGAGTGAAGAACTGGGCCTGTTGAGGGAAGGCATAAGTTTCTGAGGTCCAAGAAAGAGGCTTGTTGAACTCTAGTTGCAAGTGCACATGGTGGATCCTCTCCATGACACCTGATAAGACCTCCCCTTCTGATCCTGTGATTCCAACACTGGCAAGGGCAGACAGAATCATTTTGTGGTTGGCGGTGTCAATTCAGCTGAAAGGCCAAAAAGGACCAGAACCGAAGTCTAGATGCTCTGGCAGCATAAAGCTTCTCAGAAACAGCCAGACTGAGTGTGATTTTGTAGGTCTACTCCGTCGAGGAAGTTTTTTCATGCTTGAAATCAGGATGAATATGACCAGAGATAAAGGTTTTGTTTATAAAAGAGCAGATAAGGGGAAGAGGAGCAAAATTTGTAACACTGCTGATGGGATGGGATCTAACTCACATATGGGAGGATTATAATAACGTCATTATGTATTGTAATGTTGTCTTTAATACAGTCTAATCAAAGGTTTGGACTACGCTGATCAAATGGGGTCAAAACACTTTTCAATGCAAAGTTTTTAAAACACTGGAAAGGAAACGCTAAAAAAAGGCCTGGGCAACGTTCCAGATTTTTGTTTTAAAGAACTAAGTTGACACATAGATGGTTCATTTCAGTTTACAGAAATGTGTCACTTTTAAGTTTGTTCCCTGCAGAAGTTCTGGTAACTTCCTTACATTAATAAAAATGTTACCTTGTCACTGACCTAAAACCTTTAAATATGTAGAGCAAATCCAGCAGAATGAAACGATGTCTCACAAAAAAGAACTCAAAATTCGCCTCACCAGAGGTGGGATATATACCAGTGTGACCAGTGTGCACCACCTTTAGTAAGGTTGCGTTCCAAGGCACAGTCCAAGATGGCAAGAAATCATCACCAGGTTCTGTACTAGCTGCACTGGCCTGGTGAGAAGCTCCATACCATGTCTGTGTCTTTGAGTTTTCGCCTCACCAGGGGCCTGTGCTTGTTTAACAGTGCTGGAATTATAGTAGGCTCGACCAGGGAAGCTCCTCATGCACGGCATTCATACAGAAACTTTATGTTCATTTTTTTACATTTACATTTACAGCATTTAGCAGTCTCCCTTATCCAGACTTACAACTGATACAGTCTTACAATCCAATGGTGTGTTAAGGGCCTTGCTCAAGGGCCCAACTGTGGCAGCTTGGCAGAGGTGGGATTTGAACCCTGGACCTT
>JAVSBV010048711.1:0-10985 GCA_033117975.1 Parotocinclus spilosoma
TATATATATTTGTGAGTAGTGTATGCATATATATATTACAAATGGAAAGCATAAAGCACAACAAAGCATTCACACTGCAGCTGGATTCTATTATCACATGGCACTGAATGACCAACCAATTAGAGTGTAGTTAAAAGGCTTTGGTAATTGCACTAATAGCCTAACAACCACCCAGCATTTACAAATAATGGTGGTTGTTTTTCTCATTTAAGAAAGAAAAGATACTTTTAAAAATTGCTAGGTCACAAAATTACATATGTGCATATGAAAAGTTTTAGTTTTAGTTAAGAAACTGTTGGGGGGGGCAGTTCAATCTTGACAGCACTCAAGTGGGAAGCTTTCAGTGACCTTTACCTTTAGGTCACACTTCTTCAAGCCTCTGCGTGCCACTCACTAATGCTAATCACATCACATGACCAAACAGTAAGTCAAAAGACTGCTTAACTCAGAAGTCACTTCTCCTTGGTTGGTTATGTAACTTGTGTGTGTTTAGGAAGTACATTCATGTATTAAATGGCATGGCAGGACAGCATATGGTGTACAGATATGGCCAGATATGCATTAACAGCATCTTTGCAAATCTTCAAGCACTAAATTCAGTCAATATACATTTAATTGATCTACCAGAGGCCCTTTATCTAAAGCCCCTTATTATCTTGAATCTTAAGGACCATGCTCAAGAGCACAAGCTTGGCACTTGGTCCAGACGTTGGGTAACCCCTGAGATGTCATCTAAATAAAGATGATATCACCAGCCAGATCAACTCACAACACTGCCAAGCTTACTACATATATGTGCAGAACAGAAAGAAACAATATAAATGCCCAACACTGGCAGAAGAGAACAAAAATCAAGCACAAGAGCTCAAAAGATGGATCAAAGGAGGAAGCTCAACTTTAGTATACACAAGTGCAAGTCAAATAATACACACTGATAGAAGATAGACACGCACAACACAAAAAGGAAAGCCATGCAAAGACAGGAGAAACATGTAAATTCTGTTCAGTAATGAGAGGAAACATAATACAGCTGCTGGCAAGATGGACTGTTTATAAAGTACGTACAGAAATAGTGCTTTCCATAGATGGAATCATTTGCACTGAGGTAGTAGTTCAGACTTCATAATAGCAGTTAGACTTTTATAATTCTATAGCAAAATTTAAAAATGATTGTTGTTGTTTTTTTTTACTTTTTAGGCTTGCTTAACCTCCTCAAGGTTTTTGCCTATCCCCAGAGAACTGGGTATTACATCAGTCCATTGTAAAGCTAGTAGTGTTTGCACTTGCAGCACCAGAGCATGATCCTCACAGGTCTTCTCTCTCAACACACAGTCAATTTTGTCTGCATGCAAAGTTTAGGATGGCCAGAAGACAGTGCCAGGGCTTGAACCTGGGACAGAGAAGTAGTAATAAAAAGTAGTAGGTGTAAAAAAAAATAGTGGACAAGTGTATTAGACTGTTATACCAACAAATTTTATTTGTAAACCACTTTCTGAGGTACAGATTACTTATTTATATATTTTTATTTTAAAGGATGAATATGAGTCATGTTCCACAAAGACCTTTTTTAATTTAGCTACATATTAAGTTTGTACATATGTACATCATTATTGCGTATTTAATTATATTTCACTTTAAAACAGAGTAGATTTCATATAAGCAAAGTTATTTTCCATACCCCTGCACCCTCTGACTATAACTGTAGAAAGTAGCAAAAGCAATACTGTGAAAAATTGTCCTCACATGCTCCAGTCTAACCAGATCAGTCTGCAGAACAAAAGAATATAAGCCAATTATTTGGAATATAATTAATTACGAGGAATTGTGAGGCAGACGTAGCACTGAACAGGCTTTAGAAGAGCGCAAGCTGTCAGATACACAATGCTCCAGCCCTAATAAGATGTAAGCCTGTTAAGAGGTTAATTTTAGCCAGAAATAATTGTGTTGCACAACAGTATCAAGCACTCAGCAGAGTCAAGGTGTCGTCAAGTCCAATGACACCTAGTGAATGGCAGTCTCACCACACTGACGCACATCTAGTATTCAAACTCATTCTAACAATTCAGAAGATTTCATTTGATTCTGTATTATACACCTACAAAAGGATGCTCTGACTGTAGGAATGTTCAGCTCTGATCAGCCAGTAACAACCTTCAAACTTCTAAAATAACACATTTGAAAAAATATTACCTGCTCGGGTCAAGCTGAAGAGTCTCTGAAGCCTCTGAAGGCTATTTAACAATAGACGACAAGATCACTGTTTACCCATCTGATCCAGATCATCCAAAATCTGTGATGATATCCAAGATCCAGACACATCAGATCTTCCACAGGTCGTCACATGTAGAGATCAAACAACCAAATCACAATCCGCAAACAGTCAAAGCATCTGATTCAACCTTAGATGCAGGTGCAGTGACCAGGCAGCTTCTGATTAAGGTTCCTCAAGCCTAGAGGGAGGAGTCAAGTCCCCAGATTAGAAGTAAGTAGCAGGTGCAATCCTTCAGACCATATCTCAGAGCCTGAACATCTACAGTGAATAATTACATTTATACGAACAAGATGTTCACAGTTTTAATAATTTTACACACTTTTATCACTGTCTAAGTCATATGGACTCCAATCAGTTCAAACATCTATGAAATTCAGTCACATCTGGTCCATGCATTTTTCTCTAAACTGCTTTAGTTTTCTCTTATTCGTATGCCCCTGTACAACTCATGGCTGCCAAGCACTTCTTTTCACGGGCAGACAGCAATCTGCCTTGAGATGGCTATAAAATTCCTATGATTACCAATGTACTGGTAAACTCCTTATCTCAGTTCTTCTGAACCACACTTAACTATTTCTAGTTGACAGTTCTTTGTCTTTGGCCCAGAACCACGAAGATATATGGGGGAAAAATAAAAGATAATTATTTCTTGGCCCCAACTCCTAAAACTATTCCATATAACAAGTGCAATCACCAGGAAAATATCGCTGGTCTAAAAGGTGGCTCAAGGACAAATTTACTACTTGTGAATTTGTGTATGTTGGAAAAGGTCCAGTGACTCACAGCAGCTTACATATGCCAAGGATTAAATATTATATAGAATATTCCAATTCATGACGCTAATAAGAGACTACTTTTGTACTATATGATAAATTTACAGTATTCCGCATCAGCAATAGCAAGACTTTCTTCTTCTAGAAAATAGTAGGTTGCAAACACCAGGATTTTCGTACATCACATTCAAGCAGGTTATCGTAAAACTGTGCTATTGGGTCATTGTTGATTTGTACTAGCATGAGGTAACGTCTGCTAATAGGAATTTAAGCCCTTCTGTGAGTTGCTCTGAATAAGGGCATCTGCTAAATACTGTAAATGGAAATGCAAACATATGATGATTACATCGAAGCAACAAGACGCTGGACTTCAGCCCAGTAAATGGATTTAATATAGCATTTATACCAGTTCATTGATTTCTCAGTCTGCATGCACTGTGGCCAAGCCAGCATAGTTGCCAGGTCCGACGTATTCTAAAGAATTGGCCTTATTTGGGCTTTTTTTCGGTAGAGTTTTGTTTCTCGCAGAATCTGGCCACCATGGAATTGAGCGCATAGCAAACACATTGTGGATAATTTAAACCACAATATATACTCCAGAAAATTAAGAATTTAATCATTTAATAGTACATCTAATTTTAATATGAAGTTTGAAGTTTACGTCAAATATTTCTGAGATTATTGGCTGGTTGCAACACAGAAATTGTTGTCCGTTTACTTAAATGAATGTCTACTTGTTGATCGTATTACTAAGAACATCAGATTTTATTATTATTAAGTGCATGGAAACACACTCATTAAGAGTCAGATGGTACAGTGGTGTAAGCGGTTACTTACTTTGGCCTCGCTTCTGACAAAGGACTCCTGTGTAGAGTATAAATGTCCTTCCTGTGTCCGCATGGGTTTTCTCCAGGTAGCCCCACATATTCCAAAGACCTGCATTAGGACAACTGGGCTCTCTAAATTGCACCAATGTGTTTGACGAGTACAAATGTAACTTTGTTTTTGTCACAACTTTAGCCAATAAGGCTAATGTGGTGCAAATAAAAAAAATCTCAGGAGTTCATGGAGTGAAGGTTGTAAACAGCTCAGAAAGCAAACAAAAGGAACAGAAGCAATTTGTTTGTCATTCAAGGTGAGAAAACACCGTCAGGGTGATCCAAATGCCAATAAAGCTACCATGAAGCAACCACAAACAAAAACACTATATACATCAATCAGCCACAGCCTAGCCTAATGTGTAGCTACCCTGAATGGCACCAATGCTCTGATCAGTGTCCTGTGGCATCAGTCACCAAGACGTTAAATCAGATCCTTTAAGTCTTGAATGTTGCAAGTTTGTCCAACAAATCTCACAGGTGCTTGATTGGATTGAGATCTGGGGAATTTGGGTGCCAACTCAACTTGCTGAACTTAAAAAAAATCCTTCAGCTATTTCTGAACAATTGATGTGTCCTTATTGATATATACATGTAAGGGTAAAATGGTGGTGAGGAGTCTGGTATTGTCACTTCACAGTTCAGAGACTGAGTCACAGTTAGAGTCACAACCCAGCCACTGCCTGTTTATAGGGTATATGTTCTCTTCATGTCTGTGTGGGTTTTCTGTGTGTGTGTGTGTGTGTGTGTCTGCACATGTGTGATAAATGTGATGTCATATGAGCCACTGCCTAAATGATCCACAAAAATAATGAACTTTGGAAAGATTTGGAATGTGAATGAATATGAACTTTTTTTCTATGGAAGTTGCTGATTTGTGTCTTAATCCACCCTGTGGTGTGTGTGTGTGTGTGTGTGTGTATGTGTGGCTGTGTGTGCTTTAGTGTGCTCGTTCAAATGTTGTGTGTTCTGACACATGCGTGCTTACTTTCCCTAAAAGCCCCCTCGCGTACATCCACCTGACTGATAAGCAGGCTGGTGTCTATAATTAACTAATCTGGCCTAAGGTTTCCTAATCCAGCACACTTGCACAGTATGCTAGAGGGAAAGCACTGCAATCGTGAAGGTGTCTGAAGACTTGTTTTAAACACCCTATGAGCTAGTATGTACATGTTTTTTAACTGTTCTATCCAGTTACTATTAGTACCTTTTACATCTAATCACACCACACCCTTATTCATTTACATATCTGCCTGAGACATAACTGCATGCCGAGTTTTATAGCAATCTACATTTAAGTGCAATCTTTCAGTTTTTTTCACAAAATGATAAAAACTGAACCCTTAAGCTACATGGGGTTATGTTTTACTGTAAACACTATATGTTTTGTGCTGTCCCACAAGGCTCTGTTTTAGGCCCACTATTGTTCTCACCTGTTTTCACTTGTCAGATTTTTTAACAATACATTACAGTACATATGAATAGTCCCAAAATAATACAGGCTGAATGTGCACATGCAAGCAAACATAAAAATACAATGATATACAATGGGGGTCTCTATGCTACATGTCTGTACAATGTCTGTTTATGGAAACAAACTGCAATAAGCCTCACATAATCCCAGCACATGTAAGAACTCAGTATGGCTCCGGATAAATATAATGCTGTTTGGCTTCAACATGTACGTCAATAAAGTTCTTAGAAAGTATGGTAACACGATGCTGTACGTGTACAACAAATTGCATTAATTAATGCAGTGCACTGTTCCCTCGTTTATCGCAGGTGGTCCTGGAACGTAACCCCTCCGATAAACGAGGAGAAAATCCACAAACTAGGGACGCTATATTTATTTAAGAATTTATACATTATTTTAGACGTAGAACTTGCAGAACATTTGGGTGGCGTCGTAGGGCTTGAATGAATTCAGTCTATAACGAAACTTTCACAAACAGCGAACACAAAACTGCAGATAAAAACTTGTCATGTCGGCAAGTAGCGACTCAGACGACCGATGCTCTAGTGTTACTTCTCGTTTTTGGTGAGTATTCATCTGCTGAGTAAATATGCTATTTTAGTGATTTTAACTGTTGAATAATCAAGCAACATGCTGAAATAATGGTTCTCTTTACTTAACACACCATACATCACTCTCGTATCACACATGCTCCGTCTGTACCGACCTTACAGCACCAAAATATCCTACACATTGAGTAGATAGCAGGTATTTACTATTAGATAACAGCTATTTACTGTAAATCCTAATATTTTATAATTTATAACATTCCTTTTTAGTTAGATTTAATATTTTGAATATAATTTGTATAAATTGTGTGACTTTTTTAATGTATAAGTTCCGCAAAAAAACGCAAAACAGCGAAAATCAGCGATATATTTTTTCCATTAATATTTTTTAAAAACCCACGATGCACAGAGTCCGCAAAAGGTGAACGAGTGACGAGGGAACACTGTATTTCATTAATGAGTAAGTATTCAGCCAAACCCATAGAAGGTCATGAGTCTATACATAAAGTAAGCATGTGTCATGCATGTGTTAATGTAACATCATCAGCTCACGAAGAAGTATTGCTTAAGTAAAGTGTTACCGAAAATATCATCATTGCAGCACATCCTGCAAACACACTGTGAGATGTAAAGCACTCAAAAGTTTGGACTAGAAACTTTCATGAAAAAAATGTTTTGGAAATAGTTGTGGTGAACAGTAAAGCTTAGTACATTCCCTGTTGTTGTGTATATCACTTTGGAGTCTGTAATCAGTGCTAAGCAAAGTATTAATGCCTAAATTCTGCATGCACTTTTCTAAATGCACGGCATGTCCAATAGGATGTAGACACCGTTTTCAATACGTCATCGTTTCTATTTCGATATATAATATACATTGAATTGCTCCTTTATTAAAAATGCCATTACGTACAGGACCTTCAGAAACACAGCAATTTATTATGGCATTGATTCTATTAGGTATTAAAATAGTTCTGCATGATTACTGACCCATGCAGACAGGACAGCTTCTCAGAATTGGTGCATATTCAATGGCAGTACTGACATGCTCTGAATAGCCTGTTCTACCTCAGCCTGGATATGCTCCGTATAATTTGGATCTGGTGACTGCAAAGAACAGGGAAGCAAGGAAAACTCACTGTCATGTTGGCATATCTCTTGTGACGTAATGCATTTTCCTGCTAAATAGCTGAGACGAAGGGATGAACTTGGTCAGCAACAGTGCTTAGGTGAACCCTACACCATTACTGCACCTCCACAAGGGAAGATTTTTGATACCAGATAGGACAGGTTCATTACTTTTATGATGTTTGTGCCAAATTATGACCCTCCTATCAGCAACATAAATCTGGATTCATCTGACCAGCAATGGCACTCAAACTGGTCAACTGTGAGCTAAGGGTGGTCGTTAAACCCCAGTGATTTAATTTAGAATAAAGTGTGCTTTATAGTCATTACAATCTATTACAATGCACAATCCTGTGTCACAGACTTTTGGATTTGTAGTATACAAAAAAGAATAAATTCATAATTCATCAGTATAAATGGTAAGCATTCTGATAAGGCCAAGACTTCTGTGTGAAAGTGTCAATAAATTTGGACACCCTCTTTATGAGGGGGCACCTCAGGTCTATATTGGCCCACATATACTTCAGGAACTTGGAGACTCAGATACCTCAGTTTAAATTTAAATAACGCCCAACCATATGCCCAGTAAAGGTTCTTGGTATCACCCTGTAGAAATGGGGAGGGTGTGTTTTAAAGTCAAAGTAACTTTATTGTCATTTAGACTACACACAGCAGTGCATAGCTATCGAGATTACAGTTCTCTAAAACTGTAAAAATGTGCAAGACAAATAGGACAATACTAAGACATATTTTAAAAAGACATACTTTCAACAAACAATACAAAATACAATTTAAATTTTAAAATGGCACAAAAAATATGCAAGAGAAAGAGCAGTGTAAGGTATAAAAGTATAGAATGTAAATGGGATATATAAATATATTGCACATCCAAGATTGTTCATCAGTGCTATTTAAAGATACTATTTAAAGATAGAGGGCTTAAAGAGTAAAGTAGTGCTGTTCCACCTACCACTGCCATTGTGTATGCATCATGGGTCATTTCAGAGTTACAGGCATCACTTGAGAATATCATCTTAAAAACAAACTGTTCATTTTCATACAGATTCATACTATGCCTGATCTCATGCTCAGCTGGGTATGTAACATTATGTCATGTTCTCTTCAATCCAGAGCTTAAAGTTGGTCACTCGTGTGAATACCGAATATAGTCGTGGATTACAGTTCTGCAGATTATAGCCAAAGCTCACCATACCCAGCACTTCCCAGGTAAAAGCATGTTCCTCTCCTGTCCTCTGATCTGGTTCTGACCCTGATGTTTTCCCAGAGTCAGTAGGTAATAGAATAATACCCCCTGTTCTGGAAGGACAGACTGTACTGGAGCTGATGGGATGTTGTCTCCCACACAGCATATTATCAGTAAGGATATTGGGAAGTCCTTGTTTCTCGTACTGCCTTTCACACTGACGCACATCAGCCAGTTCGATTATGCCAGTCTGAGCCACATCGGACTGAGAACCATGCTCTCCTGATACAGACCAGCCAGTCATGTAAGCCTGATTTGCTGTCACCTCTCCCCCCTGCATACCAGGCAAGCACACAGGAGAAATGAACTGGCTAATCCTCGCCTTCTCCACCAGCTTCAGCAGTGCCAGGTCTGTGTCAAACCCGTTAGGATCATAAGAGGGATGAACCAGGATCTCTGTGACCTGTGGTAAAGGAAAGCAGAGGATTGAAAACATATAACAACAACAACAGCAGCGGCAGCAACGACAGTCATAGTAATAATGCGGCCAAGGCCAAGATCATAGATTAGGCCCATGTCCATCCACTGAGAAGAGCATTCACAGGATGAATCTAGAGTGTCCTTACCAAGTAGGATCATTCAAAGCAGTTAAAGAAATCTTATCAAAAGACTCTGAGAGCCTTTTTTATTTGAGTACATTATACAGTTTATACAATTTTTTCTTAATAAGTACACACTATCTTTTTTGTTTCACTATCAATGTCAGGGCTTCAGTAAACAATGATAAACATAGCTTATATTACTCCACCTAACCCTAACTCCAACTCTAACCTTAACCTTAGTATTAAAAGGAAAACTTTTATTCTGTTTAATTGTTTAAATAAAAATACTTAGAAAGGCCAAGGACTGGATTGAGGTAAAAAAAAATGTCCTGATATTTTCTAACACACATCTTGACATTTAATTTAAATCAAACACACACACACGCACATATGCACACGCACACACACACACTCACACGAACACAGACAGACACGCACACATACAGTGTGAACCATATTCAGTAGTCATTTGGTACATTGCAGTATCCCATATAGCTTTGCTGTAGAATATGTAGTAAATAGGTACATTTATATTAAGGTGTTCAGACAACGTGCAGATCACATGAAGCACAAAATGTATCGTCGTCCTTACATGTAAACTTTATATCCAAGGAGTCAAAAAAGCATTGCTGTGGGCCTGGGTCCTAGACCCACATCCCGGGACACGTTTCTGAAACATGCTCAGTTTATAGTGTTAGAGGATTTGAACTTTTTGTCCTGTGTATGATATATTATTTATTTATCACAATATCTTATATAATAATTTGTGACTTATTACTGGTAATTTGTTTTCAAACCAACTGGCCTACAGTATGTATGATCTATTATTATTATTATTACTATTATTATTATTATTATTAATAATAATAATAATAATAATAATAATAATAATAATACATCTATTTATTATTATTATCATTATTTATAAATATATTATTATTATTATTATTATTAATAATAATAATAATAAATATATTGATTATTATAATTATAATTATTTATAAATATATTTATTTGTATTATTTTATTTATAAATATATTTATTATTATTATTATTATTATTATTATTATTATTATTATTATTATTTCTACCACTATTATTATTATTATTATTTTTATTATTATTATTATTATTATTTATACCCCTATTTATTATTATTATTGTTGTTATTTATAAATCTATTTATTATTATTATTATTATTATTTATAAATCTATTTATTATTATTATTATTATTATTATTATTTTAACTAAAAATAGCAACCATGCTTGGGACTCAGTACATGTGTATGAATAAGTCTGGTATTAGTTGTTCAATCCAGATCCAGATCATGTTTACCAGATCATGTTTATTGGAGCTCTTACCTGAATGTGCTGAATCCTCTTGCTATGTGTCGGATCAGTGAAGTCATGTTTACCCAGTAGCACTTTTAGATGAGCTGTATCAACGGACAGCATCTGTCCCGGCTCGGTTACACAGTGAGCTGGCACCAGAACAGTTCGCTGGCTCACCAGTGCACCACTGCACACCAGCTGCCACAAGTGCTCTTCCATTTCAGAATTGATGCCCCCTCGCCTCATGTTCTTCCCTGTATGGGGATAGGCCTGGTCCTGGAGGCTTTGGTAAACAGCTGCATGCCACGGCCAGTGGATTTGTGTCAGGGACTGGGGTTTGGTCCAGATCTTACCACATACTGAAAAACAGAGCCAGAGAGTCAGTTTTACATTACAACAAGAAATGAAGTCTGAGGAAAGGTATTAGGAAGGGTTGTGATAATAAAAGGTTATAACTCACATACTTATTTTACTGAAAGCATTAGGAATAATTACACATAAAGAATTAAAAAGTTATTTTAATAGGTTGTGTATCTAAATTGATCAATATTAGTGGGCAGCTACAGGCTTTTCACTGTACAACATTTTCAAATATAAAAAACAGAATTATAAACTTCTGTATGTTTGTTGACTTGTAATACTTTCTTACATTTTACAAAATCTATTATTTATATTTATTGGCATTTGATTACTACAGGTGTGTGTGTGTGTGTGTGTGTGTGTGTGTGTGTGTGTGTGTGTGTGTGTGTGTGTGTGTGTGAGAGAGTGTGTGTG
>JAVSBV010048722.1:0-10985 GCA_033117975.1 Parotocinclus spilosoma
TACATTTCGACAACTTTCCATGAATTTTCCCACTTCTTTCCACTGGATAATAAGTTAATTTGGATTGGTTTGTGCCTTTGCCATTAAGGTTTATAGGTGAGCTTTTATGGACATAGAATTCTTGACTTAAAACCCTCAAGCCAGTTCTACAATCCAGAGGTTCATGCAACTCTGCCAGTTCTGCTTGTCATAAAGATTCTTTACATATCTGGGCCAAGAGCCCTAACTGACCAAGCTTAGGTTGAAAGTGACAAGGAAAATGTTATAAGGCAGAAACTTAAGTGTGTCCAAGATTCAAAAGAACACCCAAACTCCTTGGGCAGTCTAAATTATTTGTCTAAGAATTAATCTAGTAATTAATCTAATAATAATACACAGCTAATAATTATGTAGTAATGGTTCAAATGTACAAAAGGAACATTGATATTAAAAAATGTAGTACCCCTAATTAAAAATCCCCTAATTTTTGTGACCAAATGTCCCCACAAGCATAGATATATATATGAATTTGCCTTGCAGGTTCTCATACAGATTTGCTGAAAATATTGTTTTACAAAAACTGGAAGGTAGATAAATAAAGATAAATTAAGGTAGATAAATTGAGAGAGAGAGAGAGAGAGAGAGAGAGAGAGAGAGAGAAAGAGATGTTGTTGGCATGCTGTTTGAATCGTTGTTGATATGGCCTACAGTTATCAACTAATTAAGTTCAGTGATGCTTTCAATTTGAGATCTGGACACATCAAATACATACGCGCACAAGCACAAACACACACACACACACACACACACACACACACACACACACACTATTCTGCACATAATTGTTTCATAATTAATACTCACATTACACACCCTATTACACCTCCATATTGAACAATACACACAGTCACACCCACCCACACACACAGTGAGCAACAGTGCATATGGTACAAAAGGCCGCTTCTTGACCTCTCTAGCTTTTACCTGTGTTGCAGTAATTTTCAGTACCAAAGAAGTTAGCAATTTTAAAACCTGAATTAAAACACGCCTCCAGACATGACTTTCATAACTTTCATTCATTCACTTCTTTATATTCAGTAAACAACTTGGAATTTAAGTTGTGTTCTACACTTTGAGTCACACTTTATTATCACTAATGACAATAATTGTTCTCCATTGTAGTATAAAATGATTGAATACAAATTACATTCACATAAACAGTACATTGTTCTTTTCTTACATTGGAGAAGTAACATTAGAAATATACAGTATTTAAGATTTAAAGATATAGGATTATAGATTTTAAATACAAGAATGTGCCGTTTAATGTCCACCCAATCAATGTCAGTTCGATTTAATGTCCAGAGGTCTTAAGAATTATAAATGAAAATAAAAATCTGTCTTATATAGACCTAATTCATGCCTGAATGACAGAAAACTAGTATAAGTGAACCCTTGTGATATCTGCTGTCAGAAAAGAGAATAGCTGTTTCTTTCGATTCAGTTATTTATGTTTAAAATTTAATAAAAGATACAAACATAAGAATTACTGTATTGTACAGTACAGTACTATACTGAATGTATTCATTTGTCTTCACAGAACGTACTGTGGGTGTTAAACGGTGCATACCTGTATGATGTATCTCAGTCTACTAATTAAAGCAAAGATTCACACAATTAAGTTTCAACATTAAAAATGCAAGAATTCCATACTGGCAATTAAGTGTGTGTGTGTGTGTGTGTGTGCGTGTGTTCGTATGTGTGCTTGTGTATGTGTGCATGGTGTGTGTGTGTGTGTGTGTGTGCACGTGTGTGCGTTTCCATTAGGATTTGCCACTTTCCTCAATTACGTGGTCATTTATGTTCTGACAAAATGACCCAACAATGTAATAAATAAATAAAATAAACATATACATAAACTGTGGCTTGCATTACAAGTTTGGCAAGACAACAATGTGACAATGTGCAATTTATTCATCAGCAGCACTACTTGTTAGATAGCAAACAAAGCAACATAATCAAACTAGAATAAAGTCAGACATGGCTGCAGCATAAAACTGGATTGTCAAAAATTGAAAACAAATGGGTTGTGTTTGCATACGATTTAGCAATCTGCTATTTATTAGATTAATAGCTCAGTTGGAATGGAAACATTTCACATATACACCTTAATGGCAATAGCATAATCTGTTCAAGGCCAAGATATTTTTTATTAAAATTAGGGGTTTATTTTATTTTGGGGTATCCACTAATTTTTGTGAGGAGTATATTTAAAATTTATCTTGACAATACATTAAAAAAATATTACAATATGTGGATTGTGACTAATCCCCCTGTAAAGAATTTACATTTAAAGTGTGGTTGGCTGGGCGCTTTATTATACTACATTTGTTTAACTACGCTACATTACACTAACTCAAAACATGCAAACACGGTTGAAAACATGGTTACCGAATTTAAAGTTACCTCTTCATTGCAGACCAACAGGATTTTTTTCCTTGTTGCTGCAACAACTGGGAACTAGTAACACTAAATGGGCATGCCACATGTGTGGGTAGCTTTTTCTAAAATTACATTTAATGTGTGCAAATGGGAATATTTAGTCTAGATTGTTTATAAATATGCAGTTCTGTGAAAAAGACTTAGGTCACCATTAGATTAGATATGCAATTGTTTTAACTGTGATAAAACAACAATTTATATTTATTTTAGTTTCTTTATTAAAATATAAGCAGAAAATACATTACATTTGTAGGCAGTATTAAAAAAAACAGTTAAATATACTTCTATAAGCTACAGTAGAAAGTATTTTGTGTGAGCTCCCTTGCATCTGAAGAATAGCAGCGACTGGCAGCATCAGTCAGGATGCCAAAATGATCCTTCTACAATCCGAAGATGATTGATCAAGAATGGTCTTTTTGGTGCATCAGCTAAGAAAGCACATTTTGGAAACAGAACAGGGGGAAATATATGCTATAAATTCTATAAGCTAACAAAATTGGAATATAGATGAAGAGTATTAGAGTGAAAAAAATATGGTTTGTGTCCAGTTATTGACAATAAGTTATTTTTATTTAATAAAACCACTGCTACAAAGTCACATTTCTTGGTGGCCTAAGACTTTTGCACAGTACTGTATGCACAGTTAAGGTTTAACCTGCAATTTGAATGATTTTACTTGGATAAAACAGCATAGCCAATGAGGTGTGTGCAAAACACATGGTATTGAAATAAATAATGCTATTTAAAATTGTTTGGGATGGCACAAAGTCGGAACGTGTTATATAATATTTGCTATTTAAAATGCTTATCAACATTCCCTGCAAAATTAATCATATTATAATAAACTTTAGCTGTATTTCACAAACTTATCTATATGACTTTTTCAGCATAGTGCTAGCCTAGCACAGAATATCCAATGGAAAATGTGTGCATTTAAGTAATTTACATTTATGTCATTTAGCAGACACCCTTATCCAGAGCAACTTACATCTAATGCAATCTTTCTCAAGAACCCAACATTGACAGCTTGGCAGAGGTGGGCCTAGGCCTTCAAGTTCATAGTCCAGTCCCCTAAATGCTAGGCTACCCATTTGCAGTCTAATTTAAGGTGTCTACAAATATGCAGCAAAGCACCTGTACATTTATGCATTAATGCTAACAATAAAATGTGCAATATCTTCATTGTTTACTACCAAGGACCCCCTGAATTAGTTTGCAGTGTTGTATTGGGAATTGATTTGCAGATTATAGGGTGTTGATTATGGCTTTAAGACTACATGGGAAATTAATTTAGGGACAATTTAAAGGCACTTCTGAAAATTACTGGCTGCACTGCCTGGTACTTCAAAATTATTTTATGTATTTATTTTCTTACATTTTTTATGGTTCTCCCAAATAAGCATGTCCTGGACAGGATGTCAAGTCAATAAGTCCTTGATTTAGTATGATAGAATGCTATTTTAGAGGTTCTCATTGAACTGATGACTTTTGATAATCATTCATTAGTTGTCTGTGACAACTTAATGGTCTTCACTATTTCTCCCACTCCCCATTGGCCACTTTCCTTGAAACCAGTCGTTTACAAAATGTACAAGTCAGTTGAAAATGGATATGAGAACTAAAGATTGGATCAATTGTGGAGAATGCTACAAAATCCATTACAGAAGCTTATCATTGACTGTGAATGCAATATACATAAAATACAAGTGTATCATAGAGCTGTGTTTCAGTACTAGAGCTTGACAAAAGTTCATCCATAGAAAATGCACCTCAATGAGGAGTCACTACAAAGGATAATAGCCTACCTTTTATGACATCATCAAATTCTGCCAGTTTCTAGGATAATTGGCTGTTAGAATATGAGATAGTGCTCATAAAGAAGCACCTTCGGTTAAAGCCTGACAGAGGACATACTAGTGCTAAATACATATGACCTCTAGCTAAGTGTCACAGATATTGTAGGAAACTTTATTTCATTATGCAGTCATATAAAGGTTACATTCCGAGCTGATTCATGGTCGTTTCTTAGCGATTTCCCTATTGTACATTTGCAAAGCATAATGGCCCTGATTTACTAAGTCCCTAATTTCCCTAAGCATGCTCGTAGATTGTGCTGGTTCATGGACGTGTTGCCAAACTACTATACAAACTACCCTAATAATAATAGATATATCATAATAAAATAATATTTACTTTCCTCGCTAAAAAATGGTATATTTTAATGCTTAATAAATGTCAAATACACTCAGTGGCCAGATTATTTGCATGGTACGTACAATTAATGGCTACCTTATGACAGACATTTACCATACATTTTATATAGTCAAACGTGGATATTTAACCCTTGGGTTTTAGAACTGTCCCCTCATTCTCCCCTCTTTGTTGTTACAACAGCTTTCACTCTTCTGAGAAGATTTGCCATGACTGTAAAGTTATGCAGTGATCACAACAGACCAGCATGTTGGCATTCCATATAATTTTAAAGGAGTTCAAATCAAGGCTAGTTCTCCGTCAGACTGTGTAAACCATATCTTTCCAACTTTGCTTTAAGAAGGCAGGGCAGAAAGTTGTTTGGGACACCTATTAAATGTTTCTATTTAGTGTTACTTAGGCCCAGTACTGCAACTCTGTCTGAGTGGATGCTCAATGTTTCATATTATAAACCTATTAGTAAGAAGTGTAAATAAAGTAACAGAGACAGTAGGTATGCACTGTTTAAATAACATTACTGTATTTAATATAATTATTGTGATGTCCCATATATTAAAAATGCAGTAGCATAGGGGCGTGCAATGTGTTTTATTTAACATTATTGTATAAACAAATTGCAGCTGATGTATGTGTGAAGCTTAGAATGGTCTACAGAAGAATAAAGAAATGTATGATTATACAGCAAATTTCAGCTCATTTTCCCAAGGGCATATTCCCAAACTTAACTAGTAGAAGTAGTGTTCAGTGTCATGTTCACTCTACCCCTTATCAATGATCTTTGCGATACAATGCTTTTGGGAAACTCTGTTTGGATTAGTACCAGCTCTTCTCTGTTATTAATTAAGAGCTGCAATCAAGGCTGTCAAAATGGCTTTCAAGTTTGATAAATCACACTGCCAGTGAGGTGAATTGACCCCACCTTGTATTTTGCACTCTCACACAGAAACGCCCTCAGCTGAATATTCAATAAGACAAACCCCAAATACAGACATGTCCTTTGACTCATTTAACAGTCCTCCATTCAGACTGTAGCACTTTTTGTCAATGTTTTCAATACAAGCCATTAATAAATCAGGGTCATTGTAAAGAAAAGCCATTCCTAGGCCACGAATAGACATAAGTAAATGAACAACCTTTAAAGAGGCCTTTGCAGAAGAGCCTTAAAATTGTGTTCTAGTAAGAACATAGAATGAAGATCGAAAAAGAATTAAATAAGCCACTCGAGATAGAGCCTCATTCTAAAAAATCTAGATCAGAAAAAGACTGTATTAGTGTTTGATATTTGATGAAATGAAAACAGCTCTCGGTCACAGTAAAGGTCTCATGTGAATAACTTTTCTTCTCACTGAATTTATTTCAAAGTCCTTCAGATAGAAAAGCTGCAAATCGAGGATGGAGGAAAAGAGCAGCAATTTTATTTCAGTCAAGCAATTCCTCCCTCTCTGTGCATCGTCCCTGCACTAAAAGCTAGAAAACTATGTGGAGGGGAAAATAATATAATTCTTAGGGTAAAGCTATATAATTAAATGTCTGGGCATATTATTGAGAGCAATAAGATAGAATGAGGGCATATCTAATGTTGAAGTGAATGGGTTCAGTATGGAGAGGAAGGCATGTGAGGAAAGTAGAGAAGATATCTAATTAAGCCATAAAAACAAAACAAAAAGAATGGAAAGTGGAATTAGCTGGAATAGGAACGTGTATTTGATGGCATACCTACCAAACCATTTAGGCTGTGAGTGTGTTAATCTAGAAATCCAGAATATGTTAATCCATATAAAAGAGCAAAAAAGTCTAAAAATCCACTTAATTCTCATCCACTGATCCAAAGTCCTCCTGACGTCCTTAAAGAAGACTCCAAAAAGCTAGAAAAGTAGCCATATAGCTCAGAAAGTGTCTGCCTTCGTGTTTTTTTCATGTGTCCATCTTTTCTATCCACAAAAAGAGCTTGCAGTTCAGAAAGAAAGATGGAAAGACGGATAATCACGATTATGGTTCTTCAGGCCTTGCACAGAACCACAGCAAAACTTTTTACAACACTTCTTTTTGACACTGAGAAGAAAAGCTGATTGTTTAATGCAGTCTTTTTTGGCCGGCCCCCTTCTCTTGGTCAACTCTTGTTACGGCACCTACAAGAGGATAGATACGACTTACTGCTCACATCGAGGAATGCACACACACCAGCGCATGCACAATATCAACAATGCTCTAAATAGTGCTTATGGTTCTAGTAAAATGTCACAAATCAGTTGTATAGGTTGATAGGTTGTTCCATGGTCATGTCCAATGATAATATTGTGAATCCATGCTAGAATGAATTATTGTACAGTGGTAAAGCAATGTAATGTTATCACATGCCTATTTGGTTTGCATATCCATTTTACTAATGTAAATTTATTATAAAGAGAAAGGGCTGACACTGTGGGCGGAAATGAACATAAATCATTAATAATATACAGTCGTTGATTTGAAGCGCCATTGAATCCATTTGATCAGCATCCATTTTTTAACCCCTGATGTTGCGGTTGTAAACAGCTGGTCACCTGAACAGCAAATCAATGCTTCAGATTAGCGAGCAGAGCTGGGAGTTTAATAGCAGATATAATTTTTGTATGTGCAATTAACTACTTTACCGGCCATTTGCTTGTTTCCTTACATTTGGAAAAGGGACTTTTAACTCAGTTGATGTGGTTACAGACTTTTTTGTGAGTTACTCAGTTTCCACTATGTATTTGTAATAAACTGGTAATTTAATTAATTTATTACATTTATAAGCTTATTAATTAATAAAATTTGTAAGCATCCTATTTTAAATCGTACTATTTTGTTCTTCTGGCACAAACCCAAACTTCACATACTTCATATAAATAAGCTCCATTAGCAATTTATAAACTAATGGAATAACTGTTATTTAATTATAGTTTACATTTTCCATGTGGGCTTTGTTCAGAGAGTTGTGTACTAGCAATGGTATCCTTGGTACCCAGAAACTAGTCTTCTTTTTCTACTGCCCAATGATCCAGTAACAAAAGTTACAAGGCCAGTACGTTATTTTATATATATAATATAATATATATATATATATATATATATATATATATATATACATACATACATGATAATACAATAACATTCTCATTAAAAACCTTTTGTCATTGCTCAGTAAGTAACAGTGTTTAAATAAGAAAAATGTTAGCTAGTATATTTAGTCAAATGTATTTTTGCAATTATGTAAAGAAAGGTGCCAAATAAAGGTTTGAATAGAAAGAAAATGTATTATATAAAGAAATAATTACTACAGCAGTGTCTTGCTGCCCCAAGGAGGGCTCAAGGAACACAAACATTTGACACAGTGAAATCTAGGAGCACATAGAACTAGAACTCCACCCTGGATGGAAGCCCATGGTTATAATCCTCTTCAACTTGAAATTCAAAATGCAACTCAATCCTCAAGGGAGGACGGAGATGCAATTCAAGTTGGTGAGGACTCTCAAACCAGTGTTCTGTACAGACTTTTAAGGTGCTTGCCTGGATAGGGCTCTGGCTGCCTTGTTTGCATATGTACAGTAAATGCGATAACACAAGCCAAAGCAACTGCTGTTACTATAACAGTGCAACTAACTCTTATTTTGTGATGCATCAAGCACAGATTAATTTTGTATTGTACTGCCAAATGATGTGAACCCATTTCTAGTCACAATATTTGCATTCATACTATTTGCATACTTAATCCTATGATAAATATTGAGAAACAAGTGTCCATGTTGAACGATGTTTCTCCAAAGCACAAACAGAGGATTTGAGTCAAAATTCAACAAAATTTTAAATTACTTAATTACTTAATTTTGCATTAGTCTTGATGAGTCTTTATTATAAATCATATAATCAACATTATTTTTGTGATTCGTATTATTATTATTGATACATAATAAGGAAATTTTTCCTTATAGGGACTGTAAGCTTTATATCATATCATTTGGTCACCATAATATCACCATAACACACACACACGTGCACACACACACACACACACACGTGCACACACACACACAGACACACACACACACACACACACACACACACACACACACGCACAAACTATCCTGGTGGGAAATTTATTTTGACATAATTATTACTGAAGCTAATTATTGAACACCGAACTCTAAAATTAACCTTAGTAACTGTTTTTAAAGAAAGTTGCAAGGTTTATAGGTGTCAGCCAAATATCCCCACAAGTCAAACAATGTCAGATCTTTCAAACCTCAAGAGGATATTTGGTCTAACAATTTAATGTAAACATGACCACAGACAGACAGACACACAGACAGACAGACAAACAGACACACACACACACAAGCTCAGGGGCTGTTAATGCTTGTACTCAATCTGTTTTCTCAAATTTAACCTCAGCGACAAGCACAGTGCACTAATCCTTACACTCACCTCCACCACCCCTACACTGGCAGGTGTGTGTGTGTGTGTGTGTGTGTGTGTGCATTTTGGGTAAGCTTATATATCATTGTGAGGAACAAATGTCCCAACAAAGAAAGGAATAGCTGACATTTTTAACTTGCTGCTTAAGGATACTGAGGTTAGCATGTAGGGGTACATGAAGAATTTTAGCCGCAGGTATGTTATGACAGTGGAAAGTTCCCACAATGATAGAAAGACAAATGTGTGTGTGTATACCAGGCAGCATCTGGACCTAATGAGGCTCACCATGTGCCACTGTACCAGTTTAACACCTTTCTAAGTGCACCTCCTGTGTGATTACATAGTTACTGGTGTGTGGCACACACACACACACACAGACAAAACCACATGGTTATTTACACCCCGGGATTCAGGTTGGTTTATCTGCTGCTGAGTCGCTCAGAGCCTGCTGTTATCCCAAGTGTAGCAGGGTAAGGATAATAACAATAAAAATAATGCCGGCCGGGTGGCGCAACAGTATAAGATGGTAACCTATGTATGCTTACACCTGTGCTCTGTGAACTACAAAGCAAGGCAAATGAGTCTCAGCAACCCTGTACTGATTCTCAATAACACAGTAGCAATTTTTAATTTTCAACTCACATGCAGATTGGCAGCACAGTTTTTTTTTTTCATTTTATACAATATTTAAACCCATGACAAGATGACTAACAGCTAATACTAAACGAGTAGGTCACTCTCAAATAATTCTGGAACGAGTTGATATATCGAAGTAGTCACATACCTCAACATTTGCATTCAAAACAACCCAGGAAATATTTAAGTTCATTTGCAAAGATATGCATTCTCCAAGGGTTACTTAGAATCCGCATTTTATTAGAGATGTTCTTTTGTTTATCTTGGTTTGTGTAACTAGTGGTTATTTTAGATATTGTTGCCTTTCTACAAGCTCAAACTATTGTCAACTGACCTCAGGCTTTTGTTTTATTCGTTATTTGTATTGAGGGGTTACTCTCTCCAGTAAAGTCCATGCTCTATGAGGTGTATATATATTAAGTCTGGAGAATGACTAAGCCAGTCCAAAATTTCCCACCTCTTGCCCCTCATGATCTCCTTTGTACAATCATTATTTTGCTACATAATGCATGATCTACCAATCTGTTTGTTTGGTTTGTTTTTAAAAGATGAGCTTGTATGTTTGAGATCATGAGCAGATCCTTTCTATCGCCAAACTTTAGACTTTCAATTGCATTGGTAAAGGAAATATATTTGGCTCTTCAGTCCATAAATCATGTCCCAGATACCAGTCTGGTCTTCCTTTTGTACTTGCTAATTTTATGATGCAGCCTCTGCACTTCATGATACCATTACTCCTGTCCCTTGGAAGTTGTTGCTGATGTCACAAACAGTAGCTTTGGGGCTTTTTTTTATAGAAAAAACAATGCTATGGTTTTCCTTGGTTTACCTGTTTGACATCTGTTACATAGCACACCAGTGGAGACTTTCTTATCCAGGACATTCCAAATGGCTGTACTGACTATGGCCAATATTTGAGCAATGACTATGATTGATTTTCCATCTTCTCTCAGCTTCACAACTGCTTGTTATTCACCCATAGACAACTCTCTGGTTTTCTTTAAATGCACAGTCTGCACAGGTGAAACCTATTTATTAAAACTATTTATTGTTTGAATAATCGTCCTTGGGTTAAGTGTCCTTGGGTTTTGTGAAAGGCGCTATATAAGTTAAACTTATTAGTATCATTATTATTCATCAATGTACACATGAGCAACAAAATACACCGCACAAGTACAACAGTTCCAGTACTTTTGCTCAAAAGAAAAAATGGATAGGTTCAG
>JAVSBV010048733.1:0-10985 GCA_033117975.1 Parotocinclus spilosoma
TGGCTTCAGGAACACTCTGTGAATGTCCTGGAGTGGCCCAGCCAGAGCCCAGACTTCAATCCGATTGAACATCTCTGTAGAGATCTGAAAATAGCTGTGCACAGACGTCTCCCATCCAACCTGATGGAGCTTCAGAGGTACTGCTAAGAAGAATGGGCAAAACTGCCTAAAGTGAAGCGCTGTGAATACTTTCCGGATGCACTGTAGATTCTGTAAGTCTCTGAGACTGTAGTAGAGGGATGGAACACCATCCATTCAACAAGATATACCATTTGTTCATGTTTTGATGACTGTCTCACTTAAGTGTTCCACTGGGTTGAGATACAGTGAGTTATGGTGAACATAACATAGCCACCAAACACATGCTATTATAGAATGTTGCCAAGTATGTTACACAGATTTGTATTGATACAAACACACATATGACATCTAACATTTTAAACAGACCAGACAAGTACACATAATATTTCTAATGCATTATAGATAAATTGATATAATAAAATTATATTTATTATGTAGGACATAAAAGCACAAATAACAAGCAATAAGAAAAAAAAAAAAAAAAAGCAACGTGAAGTAGCCAAAAGTGAATATGTGAATGTCGGCATATGTGCAGACTGACAGCACATATATAATAAGAATCCATTATTTACAACCCCAGATCAGAAAAGGCTGGGGCAGCATGGGCAATGCATATAAAAAACACACGCTGTTTCTTACCTTTACTTATCATTTTATTTGATTGCAGATAGTATGAAGCTGAGATGTTTCATGTTTTGTCTGGTCAACTTCATTTCATTTCTTAAAAAACTATTCCTGCATTTCAGGCCTGCAACACATTCCAAATTAAAGTTTAGACGGTAAAGCACTTAATGTAATGCAATGTTGCGATTTTGGTGCAGGGCATACCACGCAGTTTTATGTTTCGGGTGTTACAGGCATTGACACAGCAACATACCACGAAAGACCCTGGATTTTGGACGTCTTGCTGATAGCAGTCTGGACGCTCCTTTTAGTCTTTGGTCCTGAGCACACTGCATCCATTTTTTTCTTTCAAAAAAAGACATGGAAAACTGATTCATAGGATGGTGATGGTAAATTTGCACAGTAAGGTTTTAAGTGGCATTTGTGAATTTAACAAAGGTTCTCCAGAGAACCATCAGCTATGTTCAATGGTGGTTCAAATTTTTGTCATTTAGCAGATGCCCTTATCCAGAGCGACTTACAATTAATATAGTCTTATAATTCAAGCAATTGTGGGTTAAAGGCCTTGCTCAGGGAAATCCCTTGCAATCTTTCTTTGATCTATATAGTTTACATAGTAAACATTTATAATTTTTTAAATAATTTCCCCACACATTCGTTGACAAACTGGAGATCATCTGGCCATCTTTGCTCATCAAAGACACTTTTGTTTCCTGCTTTTGTACTAAATCATGACAACTTGTTGTATTATGATGTTATGAAATGTATGCGGGATAGACGGAATCCCATGGCATATAATAAGAATGGGGAAATAATATATATTAACTATATAAAAGAAGAAAAAGGGAGAAAAAGCCCTAAATAATAAAAGAAACTAAAAAGGAGATAAAGTGCGCAGCTGTTGTCGTGTGCATTATAACACTAACTCCCCAGCTGGCCAGGGCACGAATTGAATGGCATAACATCAAAGTGCCAGGGGACAGACGTAAAGTGCTGATTTGGGACGTCTCGCGGTGCGGAGAACTCCGGAATGTCAGAGGCGTGGAGAAACTCCAGAACGCCAGAGGGCGAGCTATAGCTCAAGTGCGCGTATAGCATGGGCACAAACAAATCGCGAGAGGAGGCGAGCCTAAGCTGGAAGTAGCGTGAAGAAGCCAGCTGGGGTGCGTCTCAATTGGAACAGGCAGCCGGCTAGAGTGAGGCTATACAGCGCAGGGACGCCATGTGTCCCTAAAACACTAATTACCTCGGAGGTTCCCCTCCTACCCGTCCTTCGGCACTACAAGCCCTGGGACGTTACCAACTGGCCTAACCCTTTTGCCGCGAGCGGCGCAGCAAACGGCAGAACAATCAGACGCGGCGTGTCAAGGTGCGCATGTGCGCACTGATGGTCAGGTGCGCGAATAGAATCAGACGACCTGGCCACAAACAGCGCTAGAACCCGAACTTAAATAGCTGGATAAGCAGCTCTGTCACGGCAATCGGCGAGCACAGCATCACAGAAATGCATCACTAAGACACTGGCAGGTTGAATATTCTTCAGCTGCCACAGAAAGAACACCCTTTGCCCTGCTGTCTTGGTGAAGGAGATACTGTTCCTCCATTCTTTGACCATATTTAAAAGTGAGACTGTGCCAGGATTGCATCTGAAGTCCACAACCTTAACAACAAAAACTTTTTTTGTAGGCAGGTTTTTTTTCCACTGGTTATAAATGTGACCTTGTTAGTTTTATCACCAAACATCAGGGTTTTTTGTATACAGTGGCAACAAGTGCGATAAAAGTCATGTCATAAACAATCCATTCCGGTCTTTTAAATTAATGTGTTGCTCTGCCCATTACTTTGTCAATCTATCATGCTTGCTACCTGTATCTTATAGTAATGTTAGTAAAATATGCCTTATAACCAAGCAAATATTCAGCAGAGACTAATTAAATGTGATATATTAAAGCTAAAGTCACTATTAATTACAAAGGAGGACAAGTTAATTAAGCAGCAATAAGCCAAATTTTTAAAAAGTTTTAATCACCTTCTAGGGACCTAATATCTTGTGTGAAATAGTATCAGCCAACACTACAGTGTCTAAAATCATAAATCTATATATTATCAGTAATAGTCAATGAAAATGGAGGCAGAGGAACATACATTTTGTATTATAACTTTGTATACATTTTGTTTCCAGTAATATTTGTGAATAACATTTAACCTATGCAATAACAAAATTAGAGATACTGTGTCAAACAAGACATAGAGAAACACATTCATGCCGTCACCTCTAGTATGAATAATTACTGTAATATCCTGATCATATTTAAAAAAAAGAAAAATATAAACTGATTCAAAATGGAACAACCAGAGTTCTGACTAAAACTACAAGCACAGATCACATCACATTTACATCTACATTTGAAGACATAATTGACTTTAATGCTCTATTATCTATAAATTACTAAATTTTCCAGGACCCTCATATCTGTCTGATAAATAAGCCCGACAGAACACTCAGTTCATTAAGAAATAGTAAGTTAACCATTCCCAAGGTATGGAACCAACTTTCACAGATCCTAAGAAATGCTCCAACATTATAATTTTAAAAACAAAGTTATTTAATCAAGATTTTGGTTTATAAGTGCAAATTTGTGCTCTTTAACACAGGACATTGTGGGAAGCACTATACACAAAATACAACAGCATATAAATTTGGGATAGTGCTAGTGAACTGGAGGTACTAGCTTCAAATCCCACCTCCATTGGAGGGTCCTTTAACCGCTAGGCTACTACAATCCTATTTCTTTACTGTTGTATTTTGTTTACTGTGTTTCTCACCATGATGTAAAAATGAAATACCCTGTCATGATAATAAAAAAGCCTTACAGAGCTAGCATTCAACAAGAAAATTAGGAAGGGTGACACAGCAAATATTGTTTATTTAGAGCACTCAGAAAGCCCTGTGAGTAACTACACTGCTTACAAAAATTAGGGGATATTTAATTTTGATATATTCCCTAATTTTTGTGAGCAGTGTATTTGTAGGTGGGATTGTAATGCACATGAACAAAATAGGGCTGTTTCCTAGGAAATAACGAAAATTTATATAAATGTTATCCAAAATATTTCCAGGACCATGATATAGTCAGACCATTACACTTATTATAAGTTGATATTAACTTAGTATACCTTGGTAGTTATGAATTATCCAAGTTAAAGATTTAAAATACACCAGTCCCTGCCTTGTTCCTATATAGTTACCTAGCAACTAATGATCACCATTGTGAAGTGCTACATCATAGTTATCAATGTGTATTAAGTGTGTCCCCATGTCACCTTGTTTCTTCTTAATATAAAAAAGTGAATCGCATGAAAGTACCAGTCATTGAGCTCAGGACCTACTTTTAAATATGCATTTAGATCATTTATTGTTATTCATTTACATGAAAGAAACTGGAAATATGAATTATCTGATTCATCTGCACAGTTTTATAAGCAATTCACAAACAGCCACACTGAAACCCTCAAATACATTGCATGTGTGAACCACCGATGGTGTGCCATTTTCAACTTCACACCTCCGTTCGAAAGCATGTGCACTCCAGAGACTGCTGTCTGAGTTTGAAGTGTGGAACCCTGCATTTGGTGCTGTCTGTGTCTCTCACTTTCAGTTCATATGGGAAACTTTGCACCTATGTTAAGTGTTTGGAATAATTTTAGATGTATTAAATGCGTGTCTTAGGAACAGTGGACCAAACATGATGTAAGTGCACTTTAAGGTTGGACCAAAATACAGCTGTTCGCCATCTGCTTAAGAAACTCTGAAATTTACGCCTGTGCCTGTGGTTGTAAAATGTAAAAACCTAGGCAGATAATAAAAAGAGCGAAACAATTTCACTAATTTCATTATAACACTAAAAGAACTTTCACTGATCATTTCACTGGTCATTAACTGTGGCATTATCCCAAAACCAAAATGTTATAACATGGTGGTACAAACATTTCTCTTTAAACATTTAGAAATTATATAATATTGTTAACAAGTTCAGTAATTAAGAATGCTAGTTCCCATACAAATTATTTCCACATAGTCACTTTAAAATGTTATGCTGCAGCAAAACCTTCAAAGTTACAAGGAAAGGAGCATGTCAGAGAAACATGTGTCCTTTATGCTTCTCTTTGAACTGGCCATCAGATTCAATACAAAGGCAGCAAAGCTATTGTCATACGTGTCTACTTCTTCCAGGCAAGCCAAGTCAGGCTTTCCAGAATGCTGCATTTGAATTGTCTAATCTTTTTAGGGCAACAACAATCCAACTAAATTACAAAAAGCTGCCTTTGTATTTCTTGTGTTCCCTCTTAGAATGCAGGGTCAAAGTAGATTTCAACCTGTTTAGGAGAATAAACAATTAATTCCCCATTTAAGCATTAAAATGAAGTACTGTGAATAATATAATAAAGGAAACAGTATAACTGTTTGATTAACATACATCAAAGTGAGTGAATGTGATTTAGGAGGGTGATAATTAAGCAAAGGCCTGGAGGACCAGCCCATTTCTGTGGTTCTGTGAATTTCTGTCAGCATGAAGGAGCAAACAAGATTTGCTTTCTCAAAGGCGAGCCTGGAGATTTTGAGATGGCATTAGCATAAGTCTCCCTGGCGGGAAGCACAGAAAGATGTCTGCCAAGCTAAACTTTTTGGGTCAACTGCAATGGGCTGTGGCAGTTAAACATGAAGTGAGAGGCACAAAATGATGATTTCTTCATAGGTCTTGGCTGGAAAAAGCAAAAACTCTATGAGCTATAGGCTATAATATGAATACTTTTGCATCTCTTATTTTAATAATTCAAATCTACTTTTATTATGCTATGAGTAACATCTGAATGAGAAGAAAGGCATTTATGCTTCCAACTAAAATGCAATGGATTGCTTTGGATGCCCCCATTGTTTTATGGAATGAAATAAAAAAAACATCATCATTAAACTATTCATAACATACAAATTGTATATCAGTCTAATTGTGAGATGTGTGTGTATTTATGGCCAGCATGCAGTTTACCACATTTTGGCCTGAGGATAGATAAGTAAGAACACTTTTCCACTCCATTTGGTTTGCCATGTTTAAGATGAAATGCATTCCTGGTGTTTACACCATCTCAGCTCACACAAAGAAGCTGTGACTAATTACTCAGGATCATCTTAATCACAAGGAACAATGTGAGTACATGTATAATTGGCAAGGCCGGAGAACAAAGCCCCAGTACAGCTGAGTGACAGACCATCTCATTAGGGTAAGAAAGTGCTGATTCCAATGGAAAGGAAAGCTTGTTTGCTAAAAGACTCTTCTCTTACAGTGCTATTTAATCCTCTAGTCTCAGTTCTTACTCTAGCAGTTACATCAACCCTAAAGCAAAATTACTTACTGCAGATAAACCTGATGAGGTTTTCTACTACTCTAATATTATTACTGTGAATAGGCGAAATCCTTGAACGGGATTCCAACATATTGCAACCTGTGCTGAATCAGTGCAGATGTACATGAATCAGTACACTGCAGATTTTAATACACATTTTGCTGGCACCTTGAGGTTTCACCAAATGTTCCAATTTGTTCTATATTCATGTTGTCTCTGCAGTCAGTGCATTGAACATGGGTATTTTCTAGAAAGCAAGTACAGCACTTGCTTGTCACACCAGCAGTATACTCCATGTGATGTAAAACCTCCTACCTTTGGGTGCCTAATGGAGGAGGATTTATGTTAGACATCTTGGCCTGGACAAATATTTTTTGTGCTGCTCAATGGTTCCCTGGCTCCCTTTCAGACAGACATTTATCTAACCACAAACTTGAAAAATATTAGGCTTCGCCACCTTCAATCACTTTCTAATTATTAGAATTGGTGGCCCCTACTGGTACCCATATATCATGAGGAAAATTTGTCCACTTAACAAACTAGGCTGCAGTATGTCCACAAGGACTCAGGGTCAAAGCCAGCTTCCAACAAAGTCAATAGTTAACCATGAAGGCTGCCTAAAGAAAAGATTCAGTCTCTTTTTTATGACATAAAAAAAGATCACATAAACTGTACTTAAAAAAACAAGCAAAAACATTAAAAGCTTTAAACAATCAAATTAATATATGCAAAATAATAAATCATTTTTATTTTGTGGTGACACAGTGATTAAGGTACTAAACTTTTGACAAAAAGGTCCAAGTCTAGGCACAGCCTTGCCCTTATATCATAATTGCTTAGGCCAGATACTATTTCAGTTCACTAAGCCTACATTCTTTAGAGGTTTACATAAACTGAGCCACTTTTGTCATAAACATTTATATTTGTGTTACAATATTTGTCAGACTCTCTATGCTTGAATTAAACCATAATGTCCTTATTGGCATGGCCCAAACCCACATCCACTACACTAGTTTACAAATTATGCAAATAATATTCTGACATACTGGGTAATGTAGCAGGTGATTTGGGACACATCCAGTATAGCAAGATACACAGAATTCTGGAAATTGTGATGCACTTAAGCGGTCTTCCTGTTACACAGTTAACTCTCATGGCCTTTGCAGACATATGTGGTAGTTATGTTGAATCCTTGCAGAAGCTGTGTTGATCTATTTTATTTAAGAAAGCAACAAAACATGTAATCTCACCGGTTGTGACTAAGTTACAGCTAACTAAAATGAAAATGGAAAAGTAAATATGCAAAGCATATTACATAAAATAGCAGACAGGGTGTAGTGAAGCTAAAGGATAAACTTGTGGTGGGTGCTTGAGTGCTGTAAAATGTCAATTTTAAAATGACCACAACTGTGGTCAAAAAGGGATAACAAGTTTTTTATGAGTGTCTGGCACAGAACAGCAAGCTGAACACTACCATGTTTGTTTTTGCTGTTTTTCAGTAGCTGTTTCTGTAGCTTCACTTGTCCAGAGAGCCCTGGTTTAATTTCCAGACCAGAGTTTGCATGTTCTCCCCATGTCTGTGTTGGTTCCACTGGGTACTCCAATTACCTTTCACATTCCAAAGACTAGTTAGGTCAACTGCTGTCTGTAAAGTGTCACAGTGTAACTGACTGAGGGTTTTTCTATGTGTGTGTGTTTGCCCTGCTGTGGACTGGCACCCCAAGAGTTGAATAGTTGGTTCCTGCAACGCTCTCAGTGCTGTCAATGTAAAGCCCTTGCTCCCTGCAACCCTGAACAGTATTAACCATATATGAAATGAATGAATGATTTTAAGTGTTTTGTGTTAGGGGTGTGTCCTATTAAGGGCTTCATATACCTTCATGTTCTATTACATATGTGTGCGCTCGTGTTGTTATTGTTGTTCTGTTTTTTCCTAGTGGCAGTTCTGTTATTGGCACCCGGTGGCAGTGTTTGGGTCTTGCAGGAGAGATATCTTTTCCTAGACTCAATAATGGATCGCGGCAGCTCATCACGTCAGCACACCTGGCGGCCATCAGAGGCAATCAGGGCACTCTATTAGAACAGTGGTTTGGAGCACGGCTGATTGCGGTTTTTGTTCCTGTTGGTAAACTTGTGTCTAAATACTGGCATTTAATAAACCACTTAATTTAATATATACTCAGTGCTAATGTGCTATGGAATGATGTGGCACTCAAGTCCAGGACAATTTAATCTATTAAACTTTTGCATGCAAAAATAACTGTCCAGTAACCCCTGTGGCATCGCCCAGCAGGGCATATTCGATTGATCGGTGGATGCTTGCCAAAATCACCCACAAGACAACCTCCATCACGATCACCCTCTCTGGTAATCATCTTGAAACTATTACCTTTGCTCTTGTCCGTGCCCCACAGACTGGGGTTATCCTGGGGTTTCCATGGCTAAAGAGACATAAACCAAGGTTTGACTGGACCACTGGATGAGTGCTCGAGTGAAGCAAGACCTGCCACGTCCACTGCCTGTGCTTTGCCACCATCCCCACCAGCCCTTTATTAAGCCAAGTGGATCTCTACAGCATCTGTAGGTAATGCCATGATCTCAAGGAGGTCTTGCTGGCAATAACCACTTTTCCCCCTCCCTGAGAGGAGCTAGTTTCTTTGTTGAAAAGAAGGACAAATCTCTCAGGCCATGTGTGGACTACTGTGGCTTAAGTTCAATTACTGTTAAAAACAAGTACCCTTTACCTCTACTGCTTTAAGCTTTTGAGCTATTGCAAGGTGGTACTAAATTCTCTAAGCTCGATCTCTGCAGTGCGTATCACCTGGTGCACATCCAGCAGGGCGAAGAGTGGAAGACAGAATTCAACATGCCCATGGATTACTTTGAATATCTTTTGATGCTGTTTGAACTCACCAACACTCCCGTCTGCTTCCAGGCTTTGGTTGAACAACGGACTTTGGGACTTCATGAATAGGTTTGTATTTGTATACCTCGATGACATTCTCATCTTTTTCAGGTCAAGTTCCAAACACGTCGTTTACATGCGACAGGTACTTCCACGCCTCTTGAAGAACCAGCTCTTTATGCAGGTTGAGAAATTTGAATTCTGCAAGAGCACGGTGGCTTTCCTGGGCTATGTTAATAAGCCAGGCAGGATCTGGGCAGACCCTAAATCGGCAGATTTTTTATCTGCTTTAATTTCGAACACACCTAACGCCTGAACCCTAGAATTTGAAGCTGTAAGAATTCTCTGCAGTTCTCAGACACTGCCCGTCCTGACATGGACGAACCCATTCTCCCCAACAAACATATTGATGGCCAGCATCACCTGGGAGGTCCGCACGAGCTTCGAAGAGGCCCAGGAGACCAACCTCACCCCAGCTCGGCATTCCCAGGCCGGATCTATCCCGGATTTCATAGCCACTTTCCATTGCATCATCGCTGGGAGACAACGTGCATGGAGCTCGCAACTGGTCTGGATTGAATACGCCCATAATACTCTGATATCCTCCACCACAGGCCTGTCCCCTTATGAGGCCTCCTTGGCTTACCAACCACCACTGTTCTCAAAACAAGTCTACTTTGCCGTCCCTCCATTCGAGGACTACTTTCGCTGCTGCAATAGTGTCGAGACTGCTGAAGATGCAGTCGCAAACCACTGCCACCGCCAATCAACACCAAAAAGCCTGACTTATTCCCCCGGATAGTCTGTGTGGCCTTATACTCAGAATATTTCGGTATATCAGACTTTTTAAGATCACCCACATCACCTGCCCCACCTCTGTGTGCTTCAAGCTTCCCCAGCATATGAAAATTCAGCCTACCTTGCACGTCTCCCACATAAAACCTGTTACCACCTCTGAACTTGCCCCCTTCCCTCTCCCCCGCTTACGCTGTCAGTGAATGTGAGATGCAGGGAAGCAGCCTTCAGTATCTGGCTGATTGGGAGGATATGGCCCAGAGGAGCATTGTTGGATCCTTAGACATGCCATCCTTGACTCGGCTTTCATTGAGGCCTGTCACCAGGCACACCCTGACAAGCCAGGAGGGTTACCAGGAGTCAGCTCTTGAGATGGGGGCAATGTTAGGGGTGTGCCTCACCCCCAATGTGTTGATTTGGGATTATACCACACCAGATCGCCTTTGCACTTTCAGCATCTCTGAAAATAAACTTAATGTGAACCTTATGCAGAGTGAACCTTAGATTTAGCTTGGGGGGCACCTTGGTATTTGGTTGGCATTTACATGTAACCCCTGAATACAGAGGATCAAAAGCAAGGAAGAAAGATGTAACAATTAACAGAATTATCAGCTGTGCTGCATACATCAAATCCACACTTTGTTATGTAAGATGTGTGGGGCATAAGCTGGTGTCATCCATCACTAACCTGCAAATTACCACAATACTCTTACACAATCTTGTGTTTGTAATAAGCAAAGAAAAAATATTACATCCTGCTTGGGATCATATTAAGCTGAAGAAAGACTACAGTTCCGAGAAAAAGGTCTGCTGATAAGTAGCAAAATAATTTTAATAACTCTGGCATTCATTCAACATGCACATGCAACACAGCACACCCACACTTCCATGCTCAAGTGACAAATGCTGATATTAATGCAAAAATGATGAGGTGAAGAAGCATGAATGCAAAGAGGGTTTTCAATGGAGCCTAGATGTGGCTGCCGTGGGATTCGCATTTAAAAAGACAACCAATTGCAGCATTTCCTGAGGCCATTCTACTTCACAATTAAGCCCATTTATAAGCAGGCATATAAATGTATACATTTGTATTTGCAGGCACAGTCTATCCAGTTTTTCTTGTTATGTTATGTATTGTGTACAGTAATCACTATCATGCCCATGATGCATGTGGATG
>JAVSBV010048744.1:0-10984 GCA_033117975.1 Parotocinclus spilosoma
CATAGGGCATGTTCGTTTAATCGGACCAGCCGGTTATTAGGACCAAAACCATTGCTTCCCGATGTGGTCCCATTAACCGGAATCCACTGTACAGCTTTCTTGTTCAAACGTTAAACTCCGTGATGAGCAAAGTAATGCACAGCAATATATTTGAACAAAACCAAATCAGTATCTGCAGGCAAAAATGTGAGGTACATTCAAAAATCGCTAAAATAGTAGCAACTGTGTTCCCTATGAACACTTCAATTTGAACGACTGTATAAACCTAGTATTTCAGCGATAAACCTTGGTCCATCTACCCTGTATGTTCGTGGAGAGCTGCCTCCTGAAAATGTTCGCAAACGTTCACAGAGAACTTAAGACAAACAGAAAACCATTCTTATTTTTGCTGACAAGACACGTTACATGGAATGTTAACAAGCTTGTTGTGAATAATAGATGCTTGCAACTCCGGTCTAACTCCATTAATACTTCAAAAGAACCTGCATTTAGACCGTGAAAAATGTTCCAGCTGAATTCTTGTAGTAGGATAGCTAATAACATTAGCTAGCACAACTAACTTACTGAAACTAATTGTCTGGATGTGCTTCTAAGGTCAGACATACAAATTTTGTAGTATAATTGACAACCTTTTTTGTAATTAACTGTGAAATGCTCCTACACTTGATCTATTTTTTCAATCTGCCATTATGCTTTTGTTAATCCTCCAGTAAGCGCTAATGTAAAAACATTACCAAGAACAGCTAGAAACAAGTGTGACTATTTCGCTATTAAATTAGTTACCCACTAATTTCTTAGCCAACTCTAATTGACTAAGCCAATTAATTTTTGCACCCTAGTGTGTACTAGTATGAAAAACCACAAAAGACCCCAGGGTAACCTCAAAGCAACTGAAGGCTTCTACCACTTTGGGTAATTATATTGTTCATGAGTCTAACATCAGGAGAACACTGAACAACCATAGAAAAAATAAGCACTGAAGAGACCATTGCTGCCCGTCTGCAATTTGCTGAAGATTGTGTGGACAAACCAGAAGGAACCCAGAACCTCCTTGCTGTGAGGCAATGGTGCTACCCACTGACTCCATGTGCCACTCACTTCATATAATCAGTTACCAGTTAACGGCAACTTGTGCAATTGTTTCCTTCAAAAGATCACACCAGATACTGAAAGGAAAGACTCACATAATTTGGCCACGTGCATACGTGTTAATGGATCAATTTGACTTAAAAAATTATTGACCAAATATAATATTTTGTCTTGTTTGTTTAACAGAGTACTCCTCATTCCTATTCAAGACTTAACAAGGTAATGTTTCTGCAGAAATATAATAGAATATAGATATAGAAGATTCCAACATCACACACCACTATATATACTGAGAGCTGGCCATCCCAACAGACAAGAATACTCTTGTCTGACAATTTAATTTACATAACCTTACAATTTTTTCTGCTGGCCTTCATTTAAAAAAAAAAAAAAAAGTTCTGCTGACCTAATTATACTTCTCACAAAATTTAGGAAATAATTACTTCAAAATGAAATATCCCCATATTTTTATGAGAAGATTTTCCTTAAATTAAAGGGGCAGATGCAAAATAAGAAGTAAAAAGATATGCAATATCTCAATTGCTTTAACAAATGAGAAATATTCAATTTAAGATTATAAAGTTGAATATCAAGGGTAATAAGAAATTGTAAAGTAGCAATAGAACATAATGTACAGTGTTCCCTTGCCACTTCGCGGTTCACCTTTCGCGGACTTGGTGCATCGCGGGTTTTCAAAAAATATTAATTGAGAACATATCACGGATTTTTGTGGAACTCGATCTGCACATGCGTAGTATGTGTGGTATAGTTAACATATACATTTACATGTATTTGATGAACTACATAATTTTTTTTTTTTTTTTTTTAATCACTAAATTTATAAAAATTATTAACTAACAATAAAGGCATGTTATAAATCATAAAAGATTACAATTTACAGTAATTAGCGTATTTCCTCTGCGGATATATACTCACCAAAAACAAGAAGTAAGACTAGAGCATCGCCCGCTTGAGTCACTACTTGCTGACATGACAATTTTTTTCTGCGGTGTTGTGTTCACTGTTCGTGAAAGTTTCATTATAGACTGAATTCATTCAAGACCTACGATGCCACCCAAACGTTCTTCACGTTCTACAGGTAAAATAGTGTATAAATACTTAAATAAATATAGCGTCCCTACTTCATGGATTTTCATTTATCGTGGGTGGTCCTGGAACATAACCCCCGCGATAAACAAGGGAACACTGTACTTGTTTCACATAAAAACAAGTGCATTGTCTAACCAAGAAAGCAAAAGTTTAATTTTAATTGTCTTCTTGGATGCTCTGGAATAGTTATAAGGATCGTTACGCTGTTAACACCAACAGTAGTCTGCCATACGTTTTGTGTTCCATTTGCCTTGAAATCTATACTGCTCACAAAAAATGGGGAATATTACAAAAAAAAAAAAAAAAAAAAAATTATATATGTGTAAAATCTCTAATGAAATACCCTGTACTTATTGTGAGCAGTGTATTTTACATTGGGCTTGGTGGAAATGTTCTACTTGTTCTTCACTCATAGCTTCAGGATTTAAGAGGAACGAGTTCAGGTGGCTATCAAGGAAATGCAACTTTTTGAAAAGCAATTTTTTTATTAAAAGGTTATCATTTTTAACCCTGAAGTTGCCCAGAAAGACTGTAATTACGTCACAAAAATCAGATTAAGTACCCTTTATGGTTTTCATGGTTTTGAAGAATACTTGAGAAATTTGCAGGCCATCAAATATGCCGGTTTTCAACTTCTGATGTGAAAGCGAAAGCGCAGGTACACAGGCACTCACCATCTTGATTCAAAGCCCTACCAAACTCTTTAATGAGTGCCAATTTTATATGCAATGGGATTAACTAGTGTTTTTTTTTATTCTTAATATTATTTATACCAAGCATAACATTTTATCTAGCAGGTCATTCAACCCCAAAATGTTAATGATAAGCTTTTCATAGAAAGACAGACATATTTGTCCTTTGGTGTAAAAAACCAACAACATATGCAACAGAATTTATCAGGGTTATTCATTGTTCCATTCACAAACTATTCGAGTGTTCGAAGAGATTTAACAGTTAAATTTGCTACAACTAAGCGACAATGCTCTCGTCGGTTTTTACATTGCTTATATAGACATAAAATACCAATGCCAGCAGTTTAAAACTGTTTAATAAACAAACAGTCTTCCTATTAGTTATACTTCTTGCATATTCAACATTTAGCTTATCTTTCTGCTCATTCATTATCTTTTTGCATATAGTAATGCTGCGTTATTGCTATCGGAGTTTGAGTAGATGGCGTTCTGTGAAAAAAAAACACAAAAAAAAAAACGACGCGCCTGGATGAAACAAAACATGCGATGTTTGGATTTAGCACACTAAAATACATAAAGATCACATCTTGTCAGCAAAATAGAGTTATTTATAACATAAACAAAGGACTAAAAGGACCTACTTAGTAGCAGGGTCATCAAAAGTAGCCATGAAGACGACTGTTCCATCTTCAATATCCTTGAGAAACTGGATTAATGGGTTGACATCTGGAAAGTAACAAAATAACATTCTCACATAAGGACCTTATGATTTATTATGCATTAGGGGTGGGAATCTCAAGGCACCTCACGATTCGATTATGATTCACAGGGCAACAATCATCAAGGTATAACTTTCTATACGGGACTATTTTTCAGTATGTGACTATAAACAAATCCATATTTAATTTAATGCCAATATTGTTTATTAACAAAACAAATGGAAGCAATATATCAATTTAGCATAATCGGATAACTATAAAACTATATAAATAAAAAATTATCTGCCCTTTTATACAAGTAAATAAGTTCAACATTTCTGAGCATAGAATCAAAGTCCTGGGCATCAAAAAAAATCTATCAAAATTAATTAAATGACGTAGAACACAAATACAGCTTTGCAGATTACAAAAGGAACTCGTTAGCATATGCAGAAAGGAGAGACCAAATGCTAAATTACTTATTGTAAATAACTGTTTTGAACACTGGGACAGTGCAACCAAGCTCAGCTAGTGAGTGCTAATGTTTAAGATCTAGTGTAAGAACAGAAGCTGGTCTACATGTTCAAATGCAATGGTGCTCCGTTGTGAAGTTACTATATCTCCTGCTGTTAAAAATCCCCTCTCTGCAAAGACGATGGTGCCAGGAGTAACGGATCATTACAATACTTGGTCACTTCCACCTCAGCTCTGGCAGGAGCAGGCATGGTCTCCTGCTGAACTTTAGCATCAATAAAGGTCTGGGTCAGCAGATTCTCTAGCAGGAAAGATGATGGCCTTGTTGTGGAAAAAGGGTTTTGGTGCCCCTTCTTCAGTGTTTGTGGTGTCTTCTTCCAATGTGTTGTTTTCTGGGGTTTTTTCCTCCTCCTCCTCTACTCTCCCTCTTCAAACACAATAAGAATGCCTAAATTATTAAAAAAAGCAAAACTTTAATCCTTATATTCAATATAGAAACTTTTTAATTATGAAGTATTTATTCTTTGATCAACTGTACTAAATTTAAGATAAATATTTTACAACATTCTACATTAAACAAAATGGTTGAATTACCTTAAAGTAGTGACGCAGCCTCAGCAATCGTTCTTCCATACGTCTTCACTCTCTCCTCCTCAGAAAGGAAAGGCAGTTCCTTGAATCGTGGCTCTAGAGCAGAGGTTGTAAAGAGCATCACTTCTTCTCAGTACTGCATCTCTTGCTGAGGTCCCCGCTGAAGGCCTACTTTATCTTCTGTACAACTGATGACTATGTAATACTCCTGTACGAGTTGAGCTTGCAAAGGAGCAATCAGACAGATGCTAGGGTTGCTTTCCTCCGACAACAGAGCTGATCCTTCATCAGCTTCATGCCCTTGATAATATCTTCTGCATTTGACGGGTCTGCTTCGCTGAGTAAAGCTTCGCTTTACATTAAGGCAGCACAAACTGCGGGGTGTTGCTCCAGAACCCTGTCAGTCATCTCATACCACCAGGTTCCTCGTCATACCTGGTGCACATATCTGTTATCGGCTTGAATCTTTGAAGACAAAGTAGCTTGTCCTTCTCCTCAAGCTGGTGTTTTGCAATGTGGCTGCGCTAGAAAAACTTAGTAATACATCTTATCCTGTTATAACCTTGACACAGTAAGCAACTTAAGCGCTCACTGAAAGGTCAGTTCATTGTGTGGGCATAACATTTCATATGCAGGAATGTGCCCAGTTCAGAAGCAACAACCATGCTGGGTGAATTATCAGTATCAAAAACTAAATCTTTTTGAGAGATCTTCTATTGCTCTGCTATAGCTAGTGTTAACAATTTGTACCCGTGTGGTTCTCAGTCTGCTCTTGTTTGGGGCACGAGACAGCCATGGTTCTCAACCACTGATTACAGACTTTAGATGTTAGTCTGTTGCGTTTCCAATGTATTTTATCTTAGTTTGACAACTTGCATAAGGTGTAGCTATTGTCCAGAGGGTGCCAGTTGAATTTCCCGCTTATACATTATCCATCTTGTCACTGTCAGGGTTGTGTGTACGCGCCACAAGGTGTCTGGGCGGGAACCGCACTGCTGCGCATAAGAGTTACACCTTTTGTGTTTCGGCAATATTACTTTCAATAATCGATTATTGACATTTCTTAATCAATTTAGAATAATTAACGCCCAAATTGCGATGCATCTAAGAATCGCACTCCTATTACGCCTATGACACTAAGGACATCTTTACAAGTTGATTTTTAACAGAACTGAGGTAGTGTATGCACATCTAAAAAACAACAGCAGGAGCTAAGAAACAGCAGTTCCAAAGGACCTGGTTTCATTCCTTTACTGGGCTTGCCCACAATCATGATCCACTCCCTCACCTTATATTACAATATTCAGGACATCCTGGGAAACCCTGTAAATCAGCATTCATGTGCATGCTAATTTGGCTTGCAACATCTTCTTAAACATAATTATAGGCATAAATGTTGTAATAGTTCGGCTGATCAGCCTACAATTACAATGACTGGATTAACAAGCACTTCTACTTCTGGTGCTTAAGACTTGTGATTTGCATTTACTTCCTGCACAATGCTCTGTTCCTGCCAGTTGCTCCATTTATCAGCAAACTGACAAGTCAAGTACATATACTACAGGATTTAATACACAGTACCAATGTACAGTTAGTGGCAAAGCAGAGGAATTACAGAAATAATTTCTTACCACCACTCCACATATCAAAAGCATCAGTCTTAAGGAGTTTGCCCGTTTTTCCTGTAACAAACATTAACAATATGTTAGGGATAAAAATATACAAAGATTAATTAGTGATATCCACTGGGTCATACCATCAACTAGGGCAATGTTTATTCCTCTTCCCACATTGTTCTTCACCCCACTCATCAGACTGAAAGAAAGAAAAAAAAAAGCATTCATGAAGAAGTGAAACTATTACAAAATAGAAAAATGCTCATAATTATACATTGAATGCACGTGAAATTATTGTGATATCATTAATATTTCTCAAATTCTGTCATTAGAATTTCTAATAGTGTAAATTATGTGAATGTTTGAGGGGCTCACATTGCTGAGCTACCATAAAAGCAATAGGCAAGATGCCATGACAAACAAAAAGCAATGTTTGCATTCAAATAATGTAAATTATTTCCTCTTTGTGCAGTGGTAATTTTTATTTTTAAATTTGGAGGCATTGGGCGGTTTACCAGACGTCTTCCCAGTAAATCACGAGCATGTTCAATGGTACATTGAATTTGCATTGCTGCGCCTGCTTCTTCTTGACGACGTATGTTTACAGGTCATCTCAAGCTGTTGTGACAGATTGACGACCCTGCCCTAGTCTTTTTTTTTTACGATTGCAGTCTCTTGAAAGTGATTCCACAGTCTGATTATTACGCTTTTGGAAATTTCAAGTGATGTTGCCACTGTTGTCTGTTTGACCAGCTTCAAGACGTCCTATGGCTTCACGTTGCAGAGCCATTGCAAGGCCTGAGAAATTACAGGATATGTACTTGCACACTAATTTACTGAAACCACTACTCAGACCTACTGCCCATTGTGGAACGAGGAAAAAGAACAAAGACCACAGCAAACTAAATGACATTATTTTAAAATAATTAACTATTTTAATGGTTGTGATTTTAATTACCCTGTTCCATATTCTCTCTCCTCAAGCATTACAAGTGCACCTGCATGCACTTAATAACCTGAACATGAGTCAGATTTCTGTAGTATAATTATTTAAGTGGTCATGTATCAAGCACACACAGATCAACAAATTATATTAAGAAATCTGATACAAAGAGCTGGATATTAGCACTATAACTACATTTCTTACTGCATGTATACCAGTTACGCAATTTCAACCGGTTTTCACAGTCTGCGCATGTACTCAAGCCTATCCTGCATGGTTCCAATTCCTGGCTATTCTAAAACTTTGCTTTGAGCTCCATTTGGGCTCTTTTTCCATCGACTTTGTATTGATTCAGCTTTATTGTCCTGCAATAAAAAAAATTCATCTGTTTAAACTCCTTATATAAAGCAATACGTTTGTATACATAGAACAAAGCATTTCCTCAAGCTCCATTTGTTTGAAATTTGTGTTTGTCTACACTTAAGTCCAGCCTAACAATACCCTTTTCTAAAATTCTTCTAAAGCCCAATTTTTGGCTAAAACTTTTGGATGCGGATTTTTGTATGGATGATGTCTTATACAAGCCTTCCTACATTTTCAAGTTTTCTAGCATTCAACAGAACTACAGTCAAAATGGCCCCTGAATGAATACAACACAGTAGAAAGCATAGTTGGGTAAAGAGAAGCCATGCTTTCATTTAGGCCATTTGTAGGTACGTACATGTTGTCCTCCAAGCAGATTTTGGGTCCAACTATACTGGCTGCTCCACTGGTCATTTTAAATGTGAAATGGTCAGCAGGACAGGACTTGGAGATGCCGCATTTGTACTGCGTGGGCTTTGTGGCTGTTGAGAATAAAGTCCAGGTTAGTGTTCTGTATTTTACATTTTTGCTAGTATATTTAGTATATATTATATACTGCTAAAATTAGGGGATAGTCCAAAATAATGTCCATAAATAAATATCCACTAATTTTTGTGAAAAATGAGGGGATATTCATTAGGGAGTATTTCTTGTAGATTTTTTTGGTGAGCAGTATATATACAAGTTAGTATTACAAGCTAGTACATATTTGCTACTCAATTCACTCTTTTATATAAACTATTACAGTATTTGTAAAAATAATAGCCATACATTCTAAAAAATGTGTTGCTTTGTTGTAAAGCAAACACTATTTCTATACACCACTCCCTGTGGCAAGCCCAAACTTATAACAACTAGATCCTGTTACCAGCTATTGTGTAACACCAGTTTCTAGTAGAAACACTACGTCTCAGGCAACCATAGTGACTTTTAAAATGTCTGCCTTCAAAAAAACCAATACTGTTCCTTTGGTTTGTCCAAGAGAATTAGGAAAATATGATCTGTGATCACTTAATTCAGCACTGCCAATATTTTAAAATAACATCTGTGTGCATTGTCCTTTTAAGGTTTGCAATTCTTCCCTGACATCCTGCCAAACATCCATGTGTATTTATGCACTTTTCCTGAAGGCTTGCTTTTATACTTTTCGCAATCTAGAAGAATAGGTCCACTGTGTAACCTACGTGGATAGAGATGCATAGGGAAGCGGGTGGCACGGAACCAATTGGAGCCATTATTATAATTGGAATTAGTTCCTACTAATACTTCTGTGATCTATAATTTTGCTGCTCACACACACACAGACATTCATGGGGTCACCAAGAAAGCTTTATTCTGGAGCTGACTGTTTAGACTTGTAGTCAGCATGTTATTAAGTTAAATGCTCATTCTCAGGACACAATATCTTCGGGTACCAGCTATCTCATGTGAACACAACATCTGCTAAGCCCAGTAAGACTCAGATTTACACTGGGTTTAAATCAGACTGGGTAATTAGTAAAATATTTCTGCACTTATCAGAATGATCACTGTCTTGTCAGAAGAGCTGCATATGTGAATAATGTGCAGCTTTGTTAAACTCATGTTTAATGTTACTGCCCATATATTACAATTAAATTAGATGTCTCTTAAATTAAAATTTGATGGTAAGCTAATTTTACAAATAAGTTTTGCTCACACTTTCAGCCATCTTTACCAAGGTTAGAAATAATCCTGGAGCTGCCTGTACACGATTGGCCATGTATAAATAGAAGTACAGATTAATCATACTTACTTTCTTCTACTTCAGCTTTTCCTGTAAACAAAAGGGGAGACAGTCAAGCAATGAACTTAGATCATTATCAATGCCCTAATGGGCCCAAGGTTGTGTGTTTGAATAGGAAAGACAAATCAATTTAAGAACAATATCACCAAGAATGACTTGACAGTCATGCCTTAATCAAACAATAGCATAATGTCATGTCCTGGAGAGATCACAAGACTGTGAACTTCAGTATTTACTCAGCAATACATCCTTGAAAAACTTTACATCTGACCATTACATACAATGAATCGGGTTTATAAAGGAAATGAGAAGCTCTGCTAATACAAGTTCATTCACACTCCTGGAAAAATAGAACACAAAAAGTATATTTACCAAACACATCTGGGATAAAAGTCATGTCAATTTCCAGGATCTTAAAAGCCAGGAAAACTGCCACGAAAAAGGCAGAAACCAGGGCTACCAACTTCAAGAGTGCTATAGGACCAAAAAAAAGGGCACAGTGAATCGAAAGAAACAAATGAGATACTCAATTTAGTCATCAAGAATAAAACCGACCTCCTGCTCTCATCGCTGTCAGTAAACAAGCAAGGACTGGTATGGCAACAAGTAATATTCAAATTCCTGAAATAAAAACACACCCAAGTCAGCACAAATGATAACCGAAACAGACTAATTATTGTCAAGTATTTGAGACGTCCATTTTCTTTTGCAAACATTAAAACATACACGACAAAATCCCTTCGGACGTGTCGTACATACTGACAAATTGTAGAATGTAACAGCAGGGGACAATTATTATTATCATAAACTGCTAGTTTAGCTAATTGGCACTAGCAACATTAGCTATACCCTAGCTGCTTAAACACGGTCTAAGCCACGTTACAAAACCTTGAAACATATTATATTTATGTGGCAAGTAACAATATTATACGCAGCGAGTTGAATAGTATTGTTGTATTTGACAAATAACATAGAATCAATGTCCCTGTTAAAATAAACCCAACAATGATCACAGTATGTTCTCGACCCTGATCAGGTATAGCTAGCTATAGCAAATTCATACAGTTTAGTGGTAGTCTGACGGCTTAGCTGCTAAACTTGAATGGTGTTGCTGATCTTTCTATCTTTCTCCAAAAAGACATCACGTGCTCGTCTTTATAGTATTATTATTTTTATTATTATTTTTATAGGTGGTTCAGCTAACACCTTAGCAGGAAAGGCGAGATGCCTGAATATCTAGCCAACTATGTTAACAAGTTCTATGTTACAGTTCCATAATATAACAGCAGCGATCGCCTTCATAGCCTGTATAACTAAAAACGCTTCCTTATATACAACTCATTTAAATATGTCGCGCTTGTTACTGATAGCTAGCAGCTAATCTGCAATCGGGTGACTAACTTGAACCGCATGCCAGCCAAACATATAGCTAAAGCGCAAAAGAATATACATGTCAAAAACTTCAAATACATACCGAACTTCCTCAGTTTATATAAAGCAGTTAAAATAGCCGCATGGCACCGACACAAGGAACCGGCTGCATATCTCACACACACGTACATATACTGAAGATAAGCAAGGAGGCGTGGCCTCTCTCTCTCTCTCTCTCTCTCTCTCTCTCTCTCTCTCTCTCTCTCTCTCTC